>PVJD01007460.1:40274-50321 GCA_004026545.1 Mormoops blainvillei
AAATATAACCAGCAACATTGAAATGAAAAACAAGCTGATAGTAACCAGAAGGCGGGGGGAGGGGGGTGACAGGGGACAGGGAGGGGAACGGTTATCAAGGAACATGCATAAAGGACCCATGGACAAAGCCAAATGGGGGAAGGATTGAGGGTGGCAGGTGGGGGTGGATGGGGCTGCAGAAAATGGTGGTGGGGAAATGTTGACCAAAAAAAAAAAAGTTGTCAGGGGGAGGCTGAGAGTAGTGTGGGAAATTAAGAAGCCAAAGAACTGGTGGGAACAGCCCATGGACATGGACTATGAGGTGTAGGGGTATTGGGATAGGGTGCAGGGGAGAGGGGTTAAAGGGGGGAAAATGAGACAACTGTAATAACATACTCAATAAAATATAAAAAAAAAATAAAGTATGAAAAGGGTGACCAAAAGAAAAAGTACAAATTGGTAGTTACAGAATAACCATGGGACTGTTAAGTACAGTACAGGAAATGGAGTAACCAAAGAACTTATACACAGGACCAATGGACATGAACAATAGCGTAGAGATTGCCTGAAGGAGTGGGGAATACTGGGTAGAGTGGGGAAGAGGGGAAAACTGGGACAACTGTAATCTCATAATCAATAAAATATAGTTTAAAAAATTTATTGCAGTTAAGAAAAGTAAAAAAAAAAAAATAGTACCTCAGGTCTGGCTTCATAAGCATCCAACTGGTACACCCCCATAGCATACCACAGTCAGGAGAGCTTTATACTGAAATTAATGTTCTATGGCTGTCATTCTGAAATTCTTCATAAGGTTATCTTTCAATTTTTGTTTTGTAGTAAAGTCTGGTGGGACAAATAATGTGTAGGAGGCTTGGAACCTTGGCTCATGTCAGCCCTGCCTCCAGCCACTGCCCAGGAGGAGTTACTGTCCACTCAGCCCCCTCAGAGCTCCAAACCCACTTAACATGCCACCCAGTTTCCTAATCAGCACCCAATGTCACTGTCTGCACTATCCAAGAAGGATTTTATTTTTCCTTCCGAAAATCTTTTAAATCGCAACTATGATGTTTTGTATCTTTTTGTTTTTTGAGAAAATTCACATTCTCCAATTTGATATCAGTTTGAGTAAGTATACTAAATGTTGCTAATATCTGAAACCATAGCTAAACGTAATTAGTGGAAGAAACCCAATCACCCAACTATTTTTATTTGATAAAAAGGTAAAGTTTACATGTTCAGGTAAATTCAATTACATCAACAAATTCTTATCTTCTTCCAATCTTTTAAATTATTTTTTAAAGGCAATATTTTTATTTTTTATTTTAGTAAAATTAAATTGTATGTGTGGGAGTAAATGTAAATTGTAGAGCATGCATATAAGGTAAATTATTGGTGCTTTGAGCATGGTAAGTGTTGCTTTTGCACCCACAAAATAAATATCTTAATCCTCAGGGTCTCTGATTCTGATCTTCAATTCATCTCAATCTGAGAGATTGCTTTCCTATCCCATAAACTGTCTGTGCAATGCTCTGTTATCCTTTTATCCTCTATGTCAAGAATTTCTTCTCTCCTTGTCATTGTCAATGAACTGAGCTGTAGTTAACCCCCAAGATGTCTCCTTGTAAGATTTAGAGAGAGAATGGAATGGAGTGGGGGAGGGAGTAGAAAAAAGGGAACAGGAAAGGAGGGGAGGGGAGGGAAGGAGAGTTGAGAAGTCAGGCAAGAATCAAAATCTGAGTAACAGTCATTTTGTATAACTTTTTCACAAATTACTCTCCTTCATTACATTGGATTTTTAAGATTTTACTAATTAAAGTACTCCAATTTTTATATATGGTAATAAGGTATAGAGAAGAGAAGTGAAATAGTAAAAAAGAAAGAAAAAGAAAAAGGTGGCTAAAATTCTAGGCCTGCCTCTGATACTCCTCTGTTGTGTGAATGTGGACAAAACGCTTAACCTCTCCGGCCCTATCAATTCATCTGTAAAACAAAGAAATCAAACCTGCTGATATCTCAAACCCCTTCAAGCTCAAAAGTCAATTTGGCTTTCAAACAGTTACTAAACAAATGGGTCTTTCCTGATACTTCCTTTCTACCTTGCAGTGGCTGAATCCCAATGGGCCTGGGCAAGTAAGGGCGAGTGTGGAAATAAAGGCCGGGGTTCTTCGCCAGAAAGCACTGAACGCAAACGGGAACCTGCGCTTGTTATCCGGGTGGAGTGAGGTCTCAGGGGCTTTCCCAGAGCCTCAGTTTCTTGCTTCAGGATTTGCGAATCACAGTATCAATCTCACAAATTTATCAGGGGTATTAAATGACATAACATCATAAAGTCCCTATCCCCGTTATCGACTGCAAAATTCAACTTGAATAATTTTGTTCTCATACTCCCTCTTCTTCCTGTAGTCTTTTTAGTACCCAGGCTGCCTTTACTATAAAAATACAGTAAACAGAATAAACAGGTAGATGTCTTAATGAGACTATGAAGCAGGTGTTTATTTTTTTTAAATATATGCTTTGAAATATTCAGCAAAACAACAAAGAACCCTGATTACTTAAAAAATAAAATTTTCCTCTGAAAAGAAAGCCAAAAAAAGGAGACTTTTTAAGTAAAAAGTAATAATTCAGTTGGATCCACAATGGGGAGAGAACAATGATACTAAAAGTGTATTGTGGAATCGAGCTACTTGGATTAGATTTCTATTTCACTATATACCAACTGGGTGAACTTAAATAAGTTATTCGTACACGCAGTCCTCAGCTTCTAGGTCTGTAAAAAGGAATTAATTTTCTCTTATAAATGTATGAGAACTACAGAAAGCACTCATCAAACAGTAACATTATTATTACTGATAAAAGAGGTAGGAAGTGTTATTTTTGTATCTAACTAAATATGCTTCCAAATTCCAAACTGGCAAATATTATTACACAATAATTTTATTACAAATAGGGAGAAGATAGTGTTGTATTAACTCCAAATTTTATGGAATAAATCAAAAAAGGATATTCAATATTTGGTGAATATAGCAACAGTCAAGATCTCCCTGAAATAAACAAAATACTATACTTCCCGAAAAAGCTAGGAATTTGGGGATTAATTTATTGTGTTAAGTTATGGCATAGATAGAAATGAAGCACAGTCTATCCTTATTATTAGTGGTTCTGTATTTGCAAATTTGGTTATTCGCTAAAATATTATTTTAACCTCCAAATCCATAGTCTCTTGGACCTCATGGTTAACCATGGACATTCTCAGAGCAGCAAAAAATTAACAGTCACCGACCCCCATGTTTCTGGGTACACTTTAACAAGTTAGTGCTCTGCTTTCTGATTCAGTTACAATACTGCAAACCCTGTTCTTTTCATAGTCTTTTTAGTGGCACTATTTGCATTGTTTTGCTTTTTGTTGATGATACCTCTGTTTTAAATAGTTTGAGTTCAGCCCCCAGGCACAGTGATGAAGTGCTGGTTAGTGTTCCTGAGTGCGAAAAAGTCTGTGACATGCCTTCTGGAGAAAATATATGTGTTAGACAAATTTTGTCCAGGCATGAGTTATAGCACTGCTGCTGATGAGTTTGATAAAGAATAAACATACATATTAAATATCTTTACACAGAAACACATACAAACAAGGTTAGGTGTTGATCAGTTTATGGAAATGTGGCAACCAGAGGCTCTCGGGAATGTGACCCTCCAGTTCCTCTAAAAACAACGAATGGCTCGGTATTCACTAATTCAGTATCCACAGTGACTTTATAGAACATAACTACCAGGAATTAGGAGAACTGGCTGCATAGGCATTCTCAGACCAAGCGACTAGACACTGAAAATGCACAACCTTTTCTGTGGAAAACAAAGGACCAAAGTCGATATACCTTTGACTCCTAATATAAGGAAATAATCACAGATGTGCCGTCCAATTTTTTTTGTGTGTATATACACACACACACACACACACAGATATAGATATAGATGATAGATATAGATATAGATATAGATATAGATAGATATAGATAGATATAGATATACAACATGGAATAGTTAGAACAGCTTAGAAAGTAGCAATAACTTAGCAATAGTGCATAGGTAAATTCACCATATCTCATAGTGAAATAACAAGCAGCCATAATTTAGCTTCAAATTAGAAGCTAATGAAAATATAACATAAGCTCTGCAAATACCAATTAAATTACAGTAGAAAAGTTTGACAAATTAATTCATATCAGCATTAAAAATAGAAAATAGTATCATTAGGGGACCAGAAATTTTTGTAAATTTTAGGAAGCTAAGCTGGAGAAAAAGAAACACAAACACTGAAACAGAAGGCAGGGCAGAGGAAATACTGTTCAAAATACGTGAGATGCTTCACAATCAGAGTCCGCAGATCGAGACGGTGGCCAAGGTGACCTGAGTAAGTTAGTAAATAGGAAGATAAAGTGAAATAAATACTGAAATTTCAAAAAGACAGAAGTAGAAAATATGAAAGAATTTAAGAGACATGGCTCCAATAAAGAGGAAAGAGAAAAAAAGAATTAGAGGTGAAAATTGGAGTAATGATAGAAGGTAACTTTCCTGTACCTCAGAAAAGTATTTATCTTATGGTTAAAGTCCAAAAATATCCTTGAGTATAATGAATAAAAAGGTCTACATCTAGATGGATTATGCTATAGGGAAATGGGGGGAAATTAAAATGTCCCAAAATCACAAAAGGAAGTCCCTTTCGAAAATGGAAATCTGATTGAACTCAGACAGCTTGTCATTTCTTCTCACTCTAGTTGTGTACTTAGCTGAACACTTACCTAGGTTTTTCAGGAACAGCTCCTGTTTATCTCTTCAGTTGCCCTGAAGTAACTATTAATAGTGTCTTTTTTCACTTTCAAGAGTATCCCAGTTTCAGTGATAAATATGGTCCACCGATCTGTGGTGGGCAGAATTAATTCCCCCCAAAGATGTCCACATTCTAATTTCAAGAACCTATAAATATGTTTCCCTATATGGCAAAACCAACTTGCAAATGTGATTAAATTAAGAATATTTTACTAAGGAGATAATCCTGAATTATCTGGGTGAGCCCAATTGTAATCAGAAGGGTCCTACAAAAATCAGGCTAAAGAGTCAGTGAGAGAGGATGTGATAATGGAAGCAGAGAGAGAAAAAGTCACGTGATGAGGGGCTTTGAGTAAAGAAATGAGGACCAGTTCTAAAAATTGTAAGGGAAGAAAACATTCTCATTTAGAGCCTTGAGAAAAAACTGACCCTGCCAACACACCTTGATTTTATTAGTCCACCAAGGTTGACTTTAGACTGCTTACTTCTAGAAATATAAGAAAATACATTTGTGTTGTTTTAACCTATTAAGTTTGAGTTCATTTCTTATAGTGACAATAGAAAATGGATACACTCTATATATCATAGATAAGAGTTTATTTTCTTACTTTCCTCAACATAACATCATGAACCTCTTTTAATGCCATTAAAGTCTTTGTACACACTGTTTTGATGGCTTGAATAATAGCCCATCAAATGCATGAACTATTATTCTCTTACCCAACTCTAATTTTATATATTCAGGTTGTTGTTAGATTTAATTTGAGAAATAAAAATAATTGATAATATATTTTCATTAAAAAATTCTTATAGGAATGTTTCACTGTTTCTTTTGAAATGCTGTTAAAAATTCACAAATTTGGGTCAAATGGAATGGATGTTATGATTCTTAGTATACATTACCAAACTGGTTTTCAGAAAAGCTTTAGCAATCACAATACACCTAAGTGTGTTTGAGAGCAACCATTACACTGGGTTTAAAATGATAAAAAGTCTTGATCTCATTTTTTAAATTTTAGCTAAATTTATATATGAAATGCATCAATTTAATTGACTTTATTTGATTACTATCTTTAAAAGTTGCTTCGTTTAAATTATTTGAAAAAGTATAGATTGCTGAATGCCATCATATTAACAAAAATTTTTATATATTTTATGTAGCTAAATTAGGACAATGTGTAAGCACTTAAGACCATAGTTGATTTAAAAAAAAATTACAGGAGCCAGAGTCATAGTATTCAGGAGGGTTTAAGAGCTCACTATAAAATATCCTTTCTTTTTTTAATCCATTATAAAAATAATTTCTGCACTACTGTCTGCCATTGGCTGGGGAATTAGGCATGGGCAACCTCTATGATGCTAAGAGCTAAAACTGACTGAAATTAACCACCATTTACCTTCCAAGCCCTCCCTGCAAAGTCACAGGTCTTCAATAGACTACTGAGAGTTCCAAAGGACTTACACCAGGCAGTTTCTGCCGGAGTGATTGTTGTCTAAATGGGAGGCTGGTTCCTGGGGCTGCCTGTTCCACCACCTTCCCAGAATCATCCTGTCTTAGTCATTCTTGAACCCATCTATAATGCAGGTTACATAGCCTTTTGAAATATTCAATTATATTATTTTATCCTTCATTTCCAAACCTTTTTTAGAGATCTCAGCAACTCATAGTCTGTCACAATTATTTGATGTTAATTTTTAATATTTAAAATATTCTGAAATTAAATAAGATTTATTTGTATATTATTTACCCAACTTAACAAAACTATAAGGTCCTTAAGTAAAGGAATATTATTAAATGCCATAAAATGTAGAAATTATTCATCAGTTTGCCCTAAGTATCATCTTCATACTTCAAATGAAGCCTTCTTATTTAATATTTGATACATAGATAAATATATCTGCATTCATTAACTTCCTATTAGACACTGAAAAGACTAGTTATACTGCTAACATTACTGGCTTTCTTTTGCTCTTGAGATAGTAACTCAAATCTTTAATATAGTGTATTTGAAACTGCATAGTGTGGCCTCTGCCAAACACTCCAGCTTCATCTGTAGCCCCTTTCCCTCTCGGTCTTTGGCTCTTTTCATACTGGCTTTATTTCAGTTCTTAGAATAATCTATGCTCGCTCTCCAGAGATCTTTCAGGTCTTTCACAGGCTAGTCTTTTGTTTGGGAAATATTACACCTCCCCCAAACTGTTAATCGCTACTCATGCTTCAGGTCTCAGTTTTATATTTAATATTTTAATGATCGATGTCTATCTATTCACCCATGACCACCCTATCAATTCTATAAGGTCAATGAGTAACAGACTCTTTGATTTGTTCACTGTTGAGCAGTAACACCAAGACTAGCGTCTCCTGGGAGAAAAGGTTTTAAAATAAGTTGTATTGTTATTGCAAACTACAGACTGAAACAGCTGCTAGGGTAAAATAATTTTATATACACATATTATATATTAATTATAAATCCTGAGAAAATAACCCAGAGTAACTCACAACAACCCTAATCATTATGTGGGTATAACAGCAGCACCATCTTTGAGGACAACAAGGAAGATGGCGCATACCCTCGTGTGGAAACAAAGTTCCCCCGAATCATTGCAATGTGGATTAATTCAGAAATTATTGTCTACAGTTTATTCACTGACAACTAAACATAAATAACATAAACTATTTTAAAGATTTCAATTACTCAGCATTATCTTTCAAGGAAAAATAACGACATTGTCACTAACATGGCATTGCTTTTTAAAATGACTTTTCAAACGGAAGACAAAATTGAGTGATGAAGGATAATTTTTAATTAAAGTGGCAGTATAACCTTAAGCCTACATTAGGTATTAGGTCTTTAAAATCCATTTTTTTAATCAAAAGAAACAAATCAAAATATCCTGTTTTCACATATCAAGGCACATAAATATTGATCCATCTTTTTAAAATTGAGAATAAATTAAGATATGATAGAGAAGCCCAATGAGTTTATTTCTATAATTGTATTTATTCTAAAGAAAGATAAAAACTGAATACAATCTGATTATCAAATTAAATGTTGGTCTTAATTAAAATATGTACATTACAATAATTATTAGAATATGTATATATATGTATAAATTTCTTTTCAGTTTTTACCCAGCCTGAAAAAGAATTCTATTCAGTGAGAAAGTAATCTACCATGGAGAACCAAGGGAAATGTTTATTAACATCTATGAACACCAAAGATATTTATGCCCACCAAACACATTTAAAATAGAAAGTGGTGTATAATATGACTCATCAACCAGAGACCAGACACCATTACAGACTAAGACCACTTCAATATGTACACACATATATAAGTGCACACATACTAACCTACCTACATGCATACATGAATGCATACACAAACACATAAATAAATAGCAAGAAAAAATTAGTTTTGCTCAATTTTGCTTTTAAGTTAAATACAATTAACAGCACGTCAGAAAAATAAGTGCAACACATACAGAATGGATAAAAAACAGCGGAAACAGATTATTAAAACAGAAAAACAGCCATCTGACTCATTTTGAGATGGCATTGTTTACTGTGCTTAACTGTGTATAACAAGCCCAGCGGGTTGTTTTGTAAATCAAAAATCACTCCCTGGGCGCCTTGATTAGTCTACGTTGGTTTCTATCACTCACAGTAACATTTTTAGTTATATGCTCCAGAGGGAATCTAAAAGTAAAAATAATAACTCCACCCACAGGGATTTTTAAAAGAGGGTTCTATATTTTGAAAGTTTTACCATGTGAATATCTTACAATAACTTTGCAATTACAGAATTTTTAACACGAAATCTGTTGTACCTTTTTTGTATTCATTAAGGCAATACTTCTTATCTAAATTTTTATCAGTGAACCCACTCTATCAGTTAGTCAGTCACTGGGGACATTTTTTTTAAGATTATATGGCTCTTACCTTCATACTGCTGAGTCAGAATATCTGGGAGGAAGGCCTGAGAATATGTACTTTCTAAGGTTGTCTGCAGTATTCCTCATACACTTTAATACTTGAGAACTGATTTCAAACATAACAAAGAGATGTAGCAAAAGGAATTTTTAAAATCCATATGTATTTTGACATGAGTTATACTGAATAGAATACAGAACATATTTTAAACATTTAAAATGTGCTCTAATTACACAACAGAATGGCTCTTGGTATTGCATTTCATACAAAGAGGTGCAACTTTCTCATTCTTTAGCACATTCCTAGAGAGGCAGCAGATCATCAAGGTTAAGTACCGAAGCCCTGGAGCAAGCTAATTGCATTCAATCCAGCTCTGCCACTTATCCACTACTTAGCTTTACACTACCTCTGTTGCCCCACCTGTAAAGTAGAGTATTGCAATGAACATAGCATGTTAGCAAATGGACAGCGGTTGGAGCAGTGCTTGTCCCATGATGCCTTGCTCACTAAATACTGTCTCTTTATGACATAGAGATAAACAAGACAGATATGCCTGCTGCTTGTGGCTTGTGGCCAGATAATCTCAACACATCCATAAAGGTGTGATGAGGGCTATACAGAAATACATGAAAGACGAGCCAAAGTTAGTCTGGAGGAGTTTGGAAAGAACGGCTGAGAAAGATACTAGTAAATTGATACCAAAAAGAGGCAATTAGTGAGAAGAGGGTTCTGGGCCAAGGGAGTATCTTAAGCAAGTGAAAATAGTAGCATGCCAGCCAGAGAGGGGAAGAGAGGGCACAAGATGAGACTGAAGAAGAAGTCTTATAAGATTTTATATCAGGGGAAGGAGAAAAGGCAAAACATTTTCTCCTGGTGAATTAGGGCCTTTTTAACCAGGAAGAAAACCCCTCCTCAGGACCAGAATCATGCTGCATGAGTAACCCTGAATGTAAGGAATCTAGAAAATAAATAATGGTCGCAATGGAAGATGATGGATAAAAGAATAGTGAATGAATTTTGAGTAGCTAATTCACAGAATATATCACATTTTTGTTTTTGTAAAAATCATAGGAGAAATTCCAGGTGAAAAGACTCATTCTTGATATTCATCAACACAATACTGAAACTTCTACTAACTCTTCCTCTGTTTCTCCTTCTAAAATATTTAAAGAGAAGCTAGTATGATCACAAAGATTCTTTACAAAGATTCAGAACATGATAGTCAACTAGTAACCAAGGGAATTTGGTTTTAAGAGGAACTTCAGGATTGCAAATTTTCTATGATCATTGTCTTTCTTTCCATAAAGATT
>PVJD01007460.1:50421-84464 GCA_004026545.1 Mormoops blainvillei
TAACAGGGAAAGAAGGGGAAGGGGCAAGCAAAGGAACATGACTAGAGGACTCATGGGCAGGGACAAAGGCAGGGGAGACTGACTGTGGGGGTCGGGGGGCAGGGCAAGGGAGAGCAATGGGTAAAAAGGCAAGACAACTATAACTGAACAACAATTAAAAAAGAGAAAGAAAAAATATTTTTAAAAGCTATCATATACAGAGTCAAATACACAATATCACTGTAAGATGAGAATATAGTTAATGCTCAATGAGTACTTGTTATGCATCAAGCACTGTGCTAAGATTTCAAATATATCACCTCACAACCCCTGTAAAAGGGATATTATTGTATCCCCCCTTTTACAGACAAGGAGACATTCTGAAGCCTGCTTGCCCAGAGGAGGTGTTCTTTCCACTTCTGCTTGAGAAAGGTAGTCTCCCCTTGCCTGAAGAACTTGCGAGTGTCTTACCTGAGGTAGTTACCTTATAAGGGACAGCTGAGAAAATGGAGTAGGTAGTGGAAGAAGGTAGACAGAAATATCTTTCTACAACCACAGGACCAACTGCAGAAATTGTAACTGCAAGGCTATAATTGTTGAGTTTTTCTTTATTTTGACATGAATTACTGTTGTATGTGTGCATGCAAGTGTGCATGCATGTGTATGTATACAATATATATTATTTCTTCCTATTCCCCAATTATATCACATACAATGTGTAAACATTAGTTTAAAAAATATCTCACTATTTCAATTATAGTATATCAAATGGGGAGTGTGAATCAGTTAAAAGGAGAATACTTCTTTAAATGAGACTTTATGTACCATTTGAGGGGAAAAAATCAGCATATGTTCAGGTATGAGGAAGGATATTTGTGTCATATTTTCACATCAGACAAAAGCATGACTTCATTTACTTATAGATTAACTATGGCTTTAAAATATATGTGGAGCCTCTAGGCTAAAAACTGCAAACTGTAGTGGTTGCATAATGTGTCAACTGGGCCATGTTGAACTCTCTGACAGAATTCCCTTCTCTGCATATTTTCATGAGGGTAGACCAAAGGAGGTATATTTTCCCATTAAAGTTTGAAGGCAGAAGTAAACCCGCAGCCGTATTAATTGTTAATCCCAGAATGTCAAGGAGGGTCAGCAGGTGCTTTCGTAGGTCACGCACACAGTCATCAATCTGCCTGCTCATTTCTTTGGCACAAGGAGCAGCCAGGCAAACCAAGGCCTGGCCCCGCCTTGGATCCTGCTCCAGTGTCTGAGTCAGGCGTGTGTTTAGCTCTGGCACAAAGGGTGCCAGCTTTTCTTGCAGGGCATCCACATCCTCAAGGCTGGGGGCAATAAGAACTGATGCATGCCCGGTCCATCATTATGGGTTCCAGCTTCTGCTTATGGGGTGCATCTTGTCTTCATTCTCCCTAAGTTTATATCTATCTTCCCTTCCCAAGTGTCTTCTCTGAAAACTTCAAGTTCCAGCATCAGATACTGAGACAACAGACTTACAGAGATTACTTAATCAGCCCTACAAGTTACATATGGTCTAATCCCTGCTACAAATCTTTTATTTCATTACATTTCAGGGACTGTTTATTGGGCTTTTACATTTATTCACATACAATTTCTGTATAAGTAAAGGACTTTTCAATTAAGTTTTAGTAGACATTAAATAAATTAAACTAAAAACTGCTTTTCTCCTTGAGAGTAGAGTATAAAGAAATTCAGGAACTTCTTTTTCATTCCTTTTATAGAAGGATCGGTATGAAATGATAATGCTTAAGGTCATAGCAGTTTCTGGGCCCTTTTATTAAGAATGCACTCTGATGGTGAGTCCTGAATAACTGGATGAATCTCTTGTAGTTCTGAATAACTAACTGTGCAATGAGCTTCTTAATAAAATGAGCTGTGCAAAATCAAATCTATTTTCACCCCAGTTTATTTTGCTGTTCTTGCATTTCCCATATTCCAGCATTCTGTTTGATTTTTTTTTTTATCATAATGGGGCATGATTCCCATGATCAGTTGGGAAAAAATTCACCGAAAGCTATTGCAATCACTGAGGAAGAATGAGTAGACTAGCGTCACCCACCTACTCCCTTGTTGTGAATTTCTCCCTGGAAACACAGGTATCCTTCAACTCTAACTCTCCTCCCTTTATGTCATTATATCTGGATGATCATAATAGCCTCTTATGTTTCCAGCTCTCGCCCAATAAATCCTGCAAGCTGCTAGTAGGTCAGGTGCCATGAAATTCACTAATCGAAATGTTTTTTTTTGCTTAAAATATTTTAACTGATATCTTAGTTTTCTGTGATGGCAAATCAGTTTTTTCCCAGTATAAAAATAAAATCCACTTCAAAATTCATAAGTGAACAATGAAGATTTTGTTTAAAAAATGAGGTAGAGAATGTACACTGTACATTTAACAATACACATGTTCATTAGTTGTCCTACAGGGTTCATTTGTTCATGTAGGTTAGTTTACCAACCAAAAATATTTTGGCCACTTGCTTCTCTCCAATATCTCCTGCTACTGGGGCAAGAGGATCAGATAGCTAATCTAAACGGAGCCAACCGGTCTATCCAATCCTGTTCAGAAGAGCATGTGACACGAGCTAAGCAAATCAAAACACTTGCCTGAGATTTCTCAAATCTGATTTGAGGGAATAGAATAGTGTTCTTTTCTACTTATAGTTTGTGGCTTTATGGGCCTGGAAGACCTTCAACCACATATTTATGTCTGAGATAATGAGGAAATAGAGAAGCATATATGAGACAAGTAGTATACATGCCTTAGTGTATGTGTGTGTATGTGTTTGTGAATATTCTAAGGCTGATGTGTGAATTCTTTTCCCACTTCGCTATGCTGTGTTAATCCAGGTAACACAATGGGTTTTTATACACAAGTTAGTGAATTCATTACATTGCTGAAGTTGCAGGTGGTGTATAAATTAAGCAAGGTGTTAACTGGCTGGTGCTAAATGTGGTTTGAGATTATTGTGGCAGATGGAACCCAATGAATACAGAGTTTTGTTATACAAACTATAGATATCTATGTCTCAGCTGAATTTTTTTCAAATGGATATAGGTGATGAAACACTTGCTACTTAACTAACACCCTTTGTAGTCATTCACAAACTTAAATTATTCTTAAATCTGCTCTGCCAGCTATAAATGTTAAAACGTTGCTTACAATTCCTGGAACTTTTTCTTTCCTTTATTTTGCAAATTTTAAATTGAAAAGTATTCGAGACTGGCAAATGAAGGATAATAAACACTATTAAGTGGATGAAGAATAGGTAGATAACAGATGGGGAAAATAGTAAATTTCTGTAATTTTGAGCTGGTAATCCTATGAAAATGAAAACTGTAGTTAAACTAAAGGAATCTTTTGAAAAAGTAGACATTTCTGGGAATGTAATGTTTTAATCTTCTGGTTCCCCTTTGCTCTCAAGTCTAACTCATTTACCTCCTGCAAACCAAACTGCTATGGCCAGAAGGGAAGAACAGATCAGAGAAGGCAACCGAGCCTCCTTTGCTCCTGTTACTTGGGGCATGACTTGACCCCTCAGGGCAGACAGAGCACCATGGTTTAAAATGGACTAAGGCCCTGGCAAGAGTTTTGTCTACAGAGGTCCCAAGAGTTGGGAAAGTGGGCTATTAGTGTGCCTAGCCTGGCTGGCCTTCAGGACCTGAAGAGGAACTCCAAGGGTCTCTACGTGACCGACGCTAGGAGGCTACAAGGCGACGGACGAGCCGAGAACCTTTCCCTCTGAGGTCTCAACAAAGAACTCCCAACCTGCCTGTTGCTAAATCCAAGACCCAAAGGAGCAGAGCAAATAAACCATTCACCACTCTAGGGATCATCACCACATAAGGGACACTAGCAGCTCTACCCGAGTCCTAAGTATATGGGCAAAGCGACAGCGTACTCCTAACAAGGGCTCAAAACAAAGGAGAAAGAACAGGTCTCTAGAAAAATAACACTCTGCAGTAAACAAACAGCAACTTTTTGTTCTACCCCATGGTATACAGAATTCAATCAATCATAGATCTGAGTGTGTGACATTTCATAAATGGTTCATGCATGGTCCTATTTTATTTATTTGTTTTCTGAGTAGAGTTCAAAGCAACTGAGAGTCCCCCATACGCAGTGCAAAATGTGGGATGTCACCAATCATTCAGAGCTATTTACTTGGTCTCCCCTCATGTCTTTCCCTTTTAACTCTTTCCCAAGAGAATAACCCTTTTGAGGCTTGCGTTTGTCACTCTCTTCCATTCCTTTCCATATAGTTTTACCTCATCTACATTTCTTAATAAAAATGTATTTTCACTTAAATTGTTCGGTTTATATTACTAGGATCCACGCACACTGTGGCATGCCAGTTGTATTAGTCAGTGTCCTCCAGAGAGCAGAGCCAATGAACAGAGAGATTTACTATAGGTATCGGCTCATGAAATTATGGAGGCCATGGGGTCCCACGATCTGCAAGCTGGAGAACCAGAAAAGCTGGCGGTGTAATTCAGCCTGAGAATGAAGGTCTAAGGACCAAGGGGCCTGATGGCGTGTGTCTCAGCCCAAGCTCAAAGGCCTGGGAATAGGGATTAGGGGTGGGGGACGAAGGTGTAAGTCCCTGCCTGATTCTCAAGGCTGAAGAGCTAGGATCACTGATGTCAGAGGGCAGGAGGAGACTGATGTCCCAGCTCAAGCAGAGAGACGGATTTGCCCGTCTTTCACCTTTTTGCTCTATTCAGGCCCTCAGTGGATTGGATGATGTAAACCTGCATAGGGTAAGGCAATTTTCTTCACTCAGTCTACTGAGTCAATGCTAATCTCTTCCTGAAACACCCTCACAATAAATTCAGAAATAATGCTTTACTGGCTACCTGGGCATCCTTTAGCTTAGTCAAATTGACACATGAAATTAACCATCAAGCCATTGTAGTTTATTTATTTTACTGCCTTATCATAGTCCATTCCACTACATTCAGGCACCCCCTTGTTGTAGAAGTATCTGATTTGTTTCCAGGTATTTTGCTCTTGTGAAGACAGCTGCTTCGAACCTCCTTGTGCATGTTGCCAGTGTACACAGGGAAGATTTTCTCCTGGATTTATAGCCTGAATTACCTCACCATTAGGTAAGAAAAACTATACTTGGTAAGAAAAACTATACCAAACTGCTTTCCGAACCATTTGTACTAATTTATATTTGGAGAAACAATGTAGAAGAGACCCTGAGGACTCACATCCTCTTAATCACTTGGTATAATTGAGCTTTTTATTTCCCTACCAATCAAATGGGTGTAAAACAGACCTTATTACGGTAGAGTAGATAATTCTTGATCACTATGGAGTCCAAAAATTTCTTCATATGTTTACTGGGAAGATATATTTCCTCTACCATAAAGTGCCATTCATTCATGATTTATGCCCATTTTTAAATTGGATTATTTGTGCTTTTTTATTGATTTGCAGGATTTATTTATATATACTTGATATTTAATACTTTGTTAGTTGTGTGTAATGAAATGCCTTATCTCAGTCTATAATTTATATTTTAATTTCTTTAAAATGTCTTTTATAGATCAAAAGTTACTAATCTCAACATAATCAAATTTACAAATCTTCTATTTATAGTTGTTTTTATGTCTAATTTAAGAAATTCCTATACCTCGCCCAAACTTTAAAACATAATTTGCCTTTAAAACTCTACCAAAGGTTTCAAAATTTTATTTGATGTTTCATTCTTAGGACTATTCAGAGCTGGCCTTTGTGTATGGAGCAGGCAGAAGTCAAATTTTATTTTTATCATCATTGTTCATAAGGACAACCATTGCTGAGGCTCTATTAGAAAGGCAGTGTCCTGTACAAAAGAGAGATGTTTTTGGAACTGAAAAAAATTTGGGAAGCAAAAAGCTTCATAACATACATTGCATACCGATCATAATCAAGAACCATATCAGTTATCTGGAATATTAAATGGAAGGAATATCTGAAAGCATAAAGCCAGGACACTAAGAGATGGATATCATGAGAGAAAAAAAGTATGAGTCTCAATGGTTAAGCCCAGAAAAACTAAACTGTGAATAACTGAATGTGCAGAAAAAAGGAAGAAAAAGAATTGTTGCAGCAAAGGCAATTATTAAATGACAAAAAACATTTTACTTATTAAAAAAAACATGATGTTTCTAAAGTGAAATGATCAGCAGTAGAGGTATAAAGAGTGAGAAAAAAATTTAACAATGAGTATATTCTTACCAAATTCCTGAAGTCCAAGTGTTACCAAAAACAAACAAAAATCTAAAACAAAGAAAAATTCAGAAGATTTCTACAGAACAGATAAAACAGGAGGAGAAGTCAAACAAACAAAAATAAATTAACCACCCAAGAAAATATTAACACTCATGTTAATAGATGCATTCCTCACATAAACATTATAAAAATAGGAATGGGTAAAAATCACTTGAACGGCATAAATATTATTTATCATAATAAACAAAATATCATTATAAACAATAAAACTTTAGAATCACTTCAATTAAAATCAGGAAGTTTATAAACTATCAACATTATTGTTTGATATTGAAATTGTGAGCAAATATAAAGTGTTTTGAGCTAATATAATTTTACACCTAGAATAACTATTAGAATTAACAGAATACACGTTTTATCATATTCTTCCACATAAGATAGATGTACCAGAAAAAAAGCTATTCTCTATTCTAGAAATAATAATCCTACAAATTAAAATATGCATACCTGTATTTCTTCCTTTCTCAATAAAATATTGCAAAGGCGAAATGGGTTAACCTACTTACAAAATAATTCAATGCCATAATTGATATCATTGAACTAATTTGTCTCTTTTAAACAAATATATAAGTAAAGGGGCATTAAAAACTACATATATCTTTGAATGTTAATATAAGTTCCATATTTTCTAAGGAAATGTAGTTTTCCCATTTAGTTCAAGTTGAAATTGATAAATGTTTACAAATTTAAATTTAAATTTAGACAATCTTGCTACAGAATTATTGCTGTTAATCTGTGTGCTTTGAAAACTATGAAACTGTATCAAATACTAGGTAAATATTATTATTAGATTCATTTTTTTCCTTTTAGACCTAAGTAACATAGATAAAGACACAAATGTTGCACTAATTTCTGTTTTCCAATCCCTATACTTCCACACTTCCTATGAAGTTACAGCCAACCTATCTTACTCAGCCAACTATCATGTATCAGACTCTATGCAATATAATACCAGCATAGAACTAATTGTGACACAAGATATGAGAAAGAACCACACTATTGAAGGGAATGCAAGTGATGCTAGATCATGCTTGGTAGATCTTCATGTGGCTGGAGAGATGGTTGCAATGGAGCAAAAGGGGATTAAATTAAAATCAACCAACATGACTCTTGTGTTCTTGTGTTCTCAAACCTAGTTGCTTAGTATCTAAACTCTGAAATAAATACTCATAATTGTTTAAAATAACAATGTCCTTGCCCTTAAAAAATCTAAGAGAAAGAGCATGGTACATATCCTGTGAGAGCATTCTAAGTGCTGTGACAGAGGTAATAAGGGAATAACTTTCTCAGAGGAAGTAATACATATGCTAAGGACTGGAGAAAAATTAAAGAGGAATGTTAAAATGCCATCACAACTGAAAGACCCTAAGTTTTGGAGTCAGAGGCCCAGACTTCTACGAGCAACTCAATATGTCATAATTGCTGACCTGGTCCTTTCAACAGCCTTACCTATAAAGGCAACGGACAGACTGGTCAGGAGGGTTAGCACCAAGAAGTACAGTAGCCTCTTTCTCAGAGCCACTGCCAACAAGGACGGCATGCATTACTAACCCAGTGTTGTAGTTGCGATACCTGGCCAAGTGACTGACAACATTTGGGGTTGAATCTGGGAATAAGTGTCAGGTTCAAAATATATTCCAGAAGACTCCAGTGCATGCCAAAAGGGAGTCATAAATTTGACTTTATGTTCTTTAGAAACCATCACATGGAGAGAATCATGATGAGTAGCATATTTTAGTGCCTATTATTTACAAACAACTCAATCGCTGTGACGGACCATACCTATTTCCCATGCTGAGGGCCGAGGACAACTTGTGCTGTGATTCCTCGCGGCGTGCTGTGCCAGTCTTGACCAGGCTGCCTTTAGGTCTATCCCTCACTCCTCTCCTCCTCTGCTCAATGCTACATGATGTGAAAGTCACTTTCCCTGGGGTCCCCTAACAGCTGACTTGCAGCTGGCTTCAGCCAATGTCAAGTGCTGGCCAGAGATTAGAGGGGGACAGAAAGGGAGTGGCCAGGATATTTCTTTCCCAACTCCTAACATGAAGTCTCTAAAGGCTGCTGTGTTGCCTGCAGGGTCCTGCTCTGGATTTCATTGTATGGATACAGTGTCTTCCTTCCAGGAACACTGACCCTTTGGACTCAGGAATGTGACCTATTCACTCTGCTCCTGCAGCCTAGCAATGGTAGCCAGTCTGTCAGTCTCTTCTCATTTGCCTCATTGTCTCTTTTGTCTTCTCAGTGTTTTCATCATTAAATTTCTTCTCTTCTGTTTTAACTACTCAAAGTTGTTTCCATTTTCATAGACACCTACATTGAGGGCACAAGTCATATCCTCAATTATGCAGCTTCTGAAATAATAACCATAAGTTTTACAGGTCTGTTTCTTATAACATTCCTCAGGGTAGGCTAGGGCACACTGTGAAAACACAGTTCTACACAAGTAATTCTACAATTTTCTGAGTAGCAAGATGATGCCAGAGAGCAGCCCTGATAATGGCTGGGTAAAAATCTGGAATAAAACAAAGAATACTTACAAGAACAAATAGAACTATAAATGATTCTGAGGCCTCCAAAAACTGTATTTTCCCCCCATAGCTAAGTTTTAGGTAAGTAGTAAGGAGCAGAGGAGTACATGCTTCTAACTTGTACCTAGAAGACCATGAAAAGCACCATCCCACTCCTCCAGAGTCCGCTGAACTGGAGGTAAGATGAGCGATGAGTGGCCCACTCAGGGCGTTGTCTGCCCTCGAGTAGCTTACTTTCAAGCAGGGAAATTAAATAATAAACAAGTAATAGACATTCATTTATGATGAATGAGAATGAAATTTAGGGCAAATGACAGAAGTAATAGACAGCAATCGCACAGAGAATGGTAAGGGGGTCGCTGTGGTGGTGGTAAAATATTAGGTTGGATGGTCAAGAAAGGCGACTCTCTGAAGAGGTGCCATAAAGGCGAGACCTGAATGAAGAGGTGGAGCTGACTCTATGAAAATCCGGGCAGAGTATTCTTGGCAAAGCAACAGCAAGGGCCAACATGAATATGGAACAAATTTGGCCTCTGTTGAGAACTAGAAAGACAAACTTGTTTCTGAATTAGAAACTTGTATGTACTAGTTTCTCATGGCAAAAAGTATATAAAAAAAAAAAACCCACAGAAAACAACCCACTTGAACCTGTACTCAAGTGGCAATAAATTTATTTTAAACAAGGAATATATAACCATCAACAATATAAATTCCCATAAAACACTCTTAAGATCAATGATAAACATACCCTTAGGTAACTACTTCAGTCTACTTGCTACATTACTTGGACACTTACTATGTCCTATCGGTCATTCTGTGAGTTCTAAATGTATTAATCCACTTAATCCTCACAACAACATTATAAGGCAAGTGCTATTGGTATTATTATCACCTCAATTTAGAGCTGAAAAACTGAGACCTAGGGTTTAATAACTTGTCCAGGATCATGCATCTGGTAACTGCAGAGTGGGGGTTTAAACTCTGATTATCTGACTCAACAAAATACCTTCTTAAACACTATTTCAGGGTATTGTGGTCAGCTGTGTGGGGACTTGATTCAGAAAAACCTGGGTTCAAATTCCAGCTGTCACTTAGCAGTCAGTGTTCTAACATAACAATGTGCAAAAGGAAAATGGAATGTTTTTACCATTGTAATTAACTATGCCCCTACTGATATTTTTCCATCTTTTTTTCAAGGCCCCAGGAAGGAAACTTCCTCCAAACTTTTCTACTTTGTCACTCCCTTCCAAAGCATAAGCATCCAGCATCGTCTTAGCCAAAATGTCTTAACTTTTTAAAAGAATGTTAGAGATACATTCTTAGAGAACAGAGGAGGTATGTTTCAAATAATTTTTGAAGATGCTTTTTAAAATTCAGCTTGCTTCCAGAGTCACATGGGAGATTAATGTGTCTCCTAAATGGGCTTTATTGTTATTCTACTTTTTCAAAGATGATGATAAATAGCCGGCATTATTCTTCCACCATTGATATTCTCCCTTTAAAGGAAAAAATTACCATAATATAATTTGTTCAAGTACAAGCATTTGTAATTTAGAATACTGATAATCAAAACCCAGATTGCAGATATTTTTCCTCTATTTTAACTTCTACAAGGTTTTCAGATATTAAAAAATATTCAAGGATCAGAAAAATCATTTTCCTTAAATTGGTATAAATATCTTACATCATATTTTACTTAATTACTAATTAAGCCTCATGTAATTAACCTAATAAAGTGCCTTTTCATTTTATTACATTGTTCAATATGTACCATGAAGGAATGAAGCCAGATAATCTACTGGTAACAGACTGACAAATGTCTAAGAGTCACACTTGAGAGTATATTTATTGTTACAGAAGTTGACTATTGAGAGACACTTATGGCTGAAAGAGGGGTAGATGTTTACTCTGGTATGTCCGGGATTATGATTAACACATCTTATATGATTTTATGTCAATTTTTAAATATTGACCAATGTGGCTTATATGTAATACTGTATGTTTTCAAAGTACCTAACCTACACCTGGTAAAAATTTATTACCAGGACAGTCTGCCTTTTCATCCATTTAAATTATTTATCAAAGTAGATCAAAAATATGCATATTCTCCATAAAAAGGGAACTAGTTTAATTGCTAGGTAGAAAGCTACCGCTTCTTTAGATTTAGACAATGGAACAAAAGAGCATGATATAAAGTGAGCATATCATATAAAAGTAGAATACTAATAAGAAAACCCTGCCTACTTCACATTCACTAAAGTGAATGCTTCATGAATATTTCCCATAGTCTAACATGGTACTTGTCTATATTTTATCTATCACAGCAGAGGCTAGAATTCATAGTTGAGGCAAAATCATAAAATTTTACCTTCACTTTAGTGTCAGCATAGTGAAAAAAATTCTATACACAGGATATACCAGTAATTGTTTCATTTTTTAAAAAGAAGAGTGGGTGGTGGGTTGTGACGCAATAAGAAATATACATTCGGTCTTCATTCCAGCCCGCGGGCACGCTGCTCCTAAATCTCCCGGACATCGCTAGGCTGCAGGGTGTTTTCTGCATGCTGATGAGGTGACTGGTGTCTCGGGGGCCCTGGGTACGTGCTCGTCACCAGAAAGACCAAGGCGTGATTAGAGGACTGGAACTTTTAGCTCCACACTTGATCTCTGCGAGGGTGGGGTGGGGCTGGAGACCAAATTAATCACCAATGACTAATGATTTAATTAATTATGCTCACGTAATGAAACCTTCATAAGAGCCTCTAAACCATGTGGTTCAGAGAGGTTCTCGGTTCACAGCACGTCGAGGCTGTGGGAGGGTGGCAAGAGTGGAGAGGGTTTGGAAAGTCATGCTTTCCCCCATACCATGCCCTATGTATCTCTTTTATTATCCTTTACAATAAACTACAATAGTAAGTGATAGTAAGAAAAGTACTTTCATGAATTCTGTGAGTTGCTCCAGCACATCATGAAACCTGAGAAGGGAGTTGTAGGAACCCCCTGAATTTACAGCCTATTGGTTCAAACTACAGGTGGCAACATGGGACTCGTGATTGTCATCTGAAGTGCCGGCTATCTTGAGACTGAGCCCTTGTGCTAACTCTCGGTAGTTAGTGTCAGAACTGAATCGATTTGTAGGTCAACCAGTGGTGTACAGGGAGTTTAAAAACTGGTTAGTGTAAAAAAAAAGAAAAAAAAACTTCACATGTCTGGTGTCAGAAATACTGTGAGTAAAAACAGTTCAGATAGGTTTATATCTTAAACATCAGCAGCATTAGAAACTGATTTTACCTGAGCAGTCTTTTCATAGGGAAAAGAAATTAAGCATTTAATTTTACATGACATCTTTTATGACAGCCTTACACTCATGAGTCATATGGTACAGACTCTTTGAATATTCATTACCAACATTAAGCTAATAAAAAATATGGAATGGCTGATTTGTTTTTTCAAGACTGTTTTCTTTTTAGACCATCTTTAGGCTTACATTAAAATTAAGAGCAGCACAGAGATCTCCCATATACTCCCTACCCCCTTGCATGCATAGCCTTCCCCACTATCAGCACCTCCCATCAGAGCAGTGCATTTGTTGCTACTGATTCACCTACAACTACACATCATAATCATCACATCATATCATAATACAACACCATAGTTGGTGGTGTACATTCTGTGGATTTAGACAAGTGTATAATGACATATGCCACCATTAGGGTACCATACAGATTTCTTTGCCCTCATCATCCTCTATGGTTATCTATCCCTCACCCAACCCCTAGCAACAACTAATTTTTTACTCCACATAGATATGCTTTTTATGGAATGTCATAAACTTGAAGTCATATAGTATGTAACCTTTTCAGCAATATACATTTAATGTTCTTCCATGACTTTTCATGGCTTGATAGCTCTTGTAGGGCTGAATAATATTGCATTGTCTGGATGTACCACATTTTATTAATTCATTCACCCACTGAAGGATATCTTGTTTTCTTCCATATTTTGGCAATTATGAAAACATCCATGTGTTGGTTTTTGTGTGGACATAGCTATTCAACTCCTTTGGGTAAATGCCAAGGATCACTGATTTGATTTTACAAAGGGCAAATAATAAAGGAGAAACATTTACAGATTCTTGAACAACAAATAAAGGCCTTCATTATTTGTCACAGACATTCCACATGTCCATGACTAATTAATACATGACATTATATAAATGACTCAAACTGATGCATCAATAGTTTAAAAGCATGGAAGTTGCATTACTTTTCTTAAACGTTGTTTTAGACCTATGCTTTAACAAAATGAAAATTTAAAAAAAAAATCTGAAAACAAAATCCCAGGTGAAAACTCCTAGCTTGTTTACAAAAAAAAAAAAGTAAAATGGCCATGAGTCCCGCATATATGTTCCTTGACCACCCTTCCCCTGTTTCCCCTGGTCTTCCCCTCCCTCCTCTCCTCTGTTCACTGCCAGTTTGTTCTTCACTTCAGTGTCATCAGTTACATTTTACTTGTTTGTTTGTTCTGTTGATTAGTCTCCACTTATAGGTGAAATCATATGGTGCTTGTCTTATGCCGTCTGGCTTATTTCACTTAGCGTAATGCTCTCAAGATCCATCCATGCTGGAGCTCCATGGTAGGAGAGGGAGTGGTGGGGGGAAAATGGACAAAACTGTACTTGAACAACAATAAAAAATTTTTTTTAATGTAAAATGTCTTCTATAGTTACAGAAATGGAATTGTTGAATTTGTATATTCCATGGATTATATTTCATGCAACCAATAGTCCCGATTAATATGATGACAATTAAACGAAGGTGGCCAATAATGTCCTTTGAGGCCCTAGGCTCTGAACACAGGTTAGGAGAGAATCACCATTTCTGATTTCAAACTTACCATAGAAAAATAGAATCATGTACAATTGTCCAGGTATATTATTAAGTTACACGTTTGAGATGTTCCCACATTTGAAGATAAGCCCTGGAATGGGACATGAGATACTGGGGCTCCAGCAACCCCAAGGTAAAGCTCCAGAGCTTCTGGTCTCTCTGCCAGAAGCTCTGGGACTTCACTGTGAAATAAAAAATAAGAGATCTTGCTACAAATGCAGTCTTGGATCCTCTGAGTCTTACTAAATCAGAAGGCTTGGGTTTAGGGACCTTGAATATGCATTTTTTAGCAATTCCCCAGTTAATTTTATGAGGTGGTCCATCTGTGGACACACTTTGAAAATACACATATCCCATCTTCTCTCCAAAGAATCTTCCAAAGACTCAAAAAACATTAAACAACCTACCATTGCTAAAGTATATAATTATAATAAACTCTTCAGAATTCCCTATAAATATTCTAAACTAGCTTTTAAATATATCTCACTATTCCATACACAAGTGATTCTCTCTGGTCATATTCACATCTCTCTGTCTCTTGGACTATTTCTATTTCTTCTGTCTCCCTCTATCAATATTCTGCGTTCTGATATTAAACAATTTTCTATGCCCCTTCAAAATCTACCATGTATCATGAAGTTTTTCACAATAGTCAAACTAACAGCAGCCTCTTCTAGTAACACAGACTTTCCCTTCTAAAAATAGGTTGGTATTTATATATTGTATAATATTAGCCTTACTAATGAAGTATATTGCTTGATTGTTATTTATCTTTTAAAAGGGTGTTGCAGTTCCCCAAATAGTAAACTCTAAGGGCTTATGATCACATAGTATCTTTCTATAACTTGAATGATTTAAATATTTTAAAAAAGCTCTTCCTCAAATATTAGATTACTAGTTAATAAAGTATAATAAATCAAATATACTAATATACACACTCATATTATACATGATTGATAAAAATTGTATTTTAAATAATAAAGATAACACATTTGGCAATTTTCTGACTCATAATTATCCAAAAATATCTTTAAACTTATTTTTCTTTATTATAGTAATTACTTAATTTTAATATGTAGTAGGATATGTAACAATATTTATTTTCACTATAGGATTTCAATTCTCTGAACTGAAACGTGAAAGTTCTACACAAATTGTTTCATTTCTAAGAATTGCACATCAATACACATGGAAGATAAATGACATATACTTTTTATTATTCTCTGAGAAAAGCACTAATTATATTAAGCACTGGAGGAGATTATCTTTTAAATTTGATAAATTGAGTGTAAATATTCTGTAAGTAACCAGAAATCTAAACTTAACCTATTTAAACTATAATCTCATTGATCTCTCTCCCAAATTCTACAAATGCATAGAATGATAAAAGAATTATAGCATAATTTTTTTTTAAAGCACTAAAATTTTCTTAGTATTTCCACTGGAAAACCACAATCACCCATGGTCAGAATTCATACAATCAAAAATGAAGACCAATTTCAATATTCATCATTAATTTAATTTTTAAAATTAAGTAATGAACTCTAAGTTCCTTCATTTTTGCTATCAAAATCCTAACTAGGTCAAATTATATGCCAGTAAAGTTAGCCAAACAAGCCTGATGGCTTACCTTATAAAATTAAAAGTAAATAATAAAACTAGCTTTTAATTAAAAAAAAATGAAACTAGTATAAAGCAATAGAGAGTGACATTTCTCAATTGTCCAAATAGCTAGAATGGGCCTACAGTCTTCTGAAGGAGGACCCAGGTTTTGAATGTAAAACCCTGTGTGTCTTAATCTCATAAGCACTGGAATTTATCTGCAGGGTATAATGGCACTATTGTAAGCAAAAATAAAATGAAATAATATTTAATTAAATATATAATATAGTTATTTGAATAACCTTTACATATGAATTTAATATTGTATATATTTATATAGTTATATAATTATATTTGACAATGAAAGTGTAAATACTATCCTAGTCAACATGGTTTATAATGCTTCAGGTCTAACAGCTCTCATCTTCCCTAATCATTGGCTAAAACTTAAACACTCTTGAATTGTGGTAAAACTAACTTACATTTTGATTTAAAGTTGTAATAATTTTCCACTTATAGTTTAAAGGTAAATTTAGGTTATTTTAAAATGGTTATATTCAGGGAAAAAATGCTTGTTTTAAAATAAAATGCTTAACTTTGTTGATGTGAGTCCACTACCATTATTAGAACTAGTAACTAAGAGAATAGTTTTATTTAAATTACTGATTTGTACCAGACACAGTTAAAGGCAAAGAAATCTAAAAAAGAAATTTAATAACAAATAAAATAAAAATTAACAAAAGAGACAAAGAAATCATGGGATGTCAAGAAGTCGAAAACCCAGTCCACCCTGTGACCTTTCTCTCTGTCTCTTTCTCTCCCTCTCTCTGTCTCTCTCTCTCTCTTATCTCTCCCTCAACATTTTTTGTGCAGGCAAAGGAAATAGACATCCTCATAGAGAATGAAAGAGCATACATAGCATATTCAGCAAAGCCTATAGCACAGTGGTGTGTTTAAGACATGGGGTGAACGATGAGATGTGGTTCAAGATAGGATGCAAAAGAAAGGCCTTCTATGGCCCTGCCAAGGACAATGGCATTATGAGGTCTATGTATTCCAGGCAAAATATAAATTCATTAAGCCCCACTCTAAATAGGTGAGTCCTAGGCATACCAAGGTGAAGAAGTCAGACGTTTTCCAGTATATTTGGGTGTGTGTGCAGGGTGTGGGGGATTAATATGTGAACGTATCAGGCAAGGAAACCCATGCACCAATAAATGACCTCAAAAAACGAAGACTGCTCTGAAGGAAAGGTGGTGATAAAATAGGCAGTGATCAGGCAGTGAGGGCAAGGCGAAAGGCAGGGGCCGGGGTGAAAAAATGATGATTTGATTGTTGGAAATGGCTCTTTGAGAAAATTTCATTTGAGCTGAGCTCTTAATGATATTAAGGAGCACAAAATGTGATGATCTGGAGGAGTATTCCAGGTAGAAGGAATGTTAAGGCAGAGGGCAGACAATGGAAACCTAATGGCAGAGAGGCATAGCGATCTGAATCATTAAACTGCAATCAATAACTAAAGTGGGGCACTATTCCATAAAACAAGTAATTTATCTCTGCTCTCTTTTTACAACAAAACATTATTGAATTAATCAAACCAGAGGGCTAGAGCTTAAAACTCGACAGGTTTTCTGGTGGTTGAGGGTGGGGAAATAATTAGGTGTGCACAGGCAAGGCTGAGGGACACAAAGTGCCACCGAAGGGCTGAGGTAAGCCGGGCCGAGGCCTTCCAAAGCTCTGGCGCTCGTTGTCAAAGGCATTAGAATCTTTGCTGTTTACCACCGCGGAGGTCCCTTCCAGGCTAGCTCTTATTAGGGTTGCCTGCACAATGCATCCTTGTGCTCCTTCCAGCAATGAAACTAAACTCCTGTGTACTCAGGAGAGCACAGTTGCGTTTGAACTGCTCAGCATCAATTTCCTTTTCTAATGGTGTCCAGGATCCACACTGGAATCACCTTCTCGCTGTTAGACCTACCTACTCCACAGAGGTCCAGCTACGCATCGGACCAGGGGCCAGTCCTGACCTGTGCTACTCTTGGGAGGCAAAGACACCAAAGGTGATTGATGTCCATTCAGTTTGAGCTACAATGTCCTGGACAAATTCTTCACATAGTTTGCGCTTCCTAGACCCCGGGGATCAGTTGGGTCCCTTATTGTTCCCAATGCTGTTTCTTCTGCCTCGATTAATTTTTGAGAGTGCTCAGTAAACTCCAGTTTGTTTAAATTAGCAAGAGTGTGCTAGTGCAGACGAAGCACCCTAATGAAAGTGCATTGACTCAGAATGAAGCAGATTCTCAGAGTCCTACTATAAACGAGCCTGAATGAAAAAAAAAAAAACAACACATACAAAAAATGGCACATTTGAATCCCAGATTCAGTCATTTGGGCTGAAACCCAGGGATCTGCATGTTTAATAATTTTGAAGTGGATCACATTTCGAGGAAAAGTAAGCAAGGCTATCTTCTCGGTTTCCCTTTCTGTCATGCTCTTCATATGATTACTGTTCTCTTACTTTTGAGGTGACGTCTTTTCAGGGTGCCTCAGGGCTATCCTCACTGCTACCATCTGTGTTCCCACCTCTGCATTAGGAAACTTAATGGGATGTTTCCATTTAAAAAGCCTCTTTCAAATAGCAGATTCCACAGGGAAAGAAAAGTAAATAAGAAATAGTTAACTGTGCCAACACATTAATTTATACTTTAATCTGCATCATTATGCAATTAAATTAGACAGAACAATTTGCTGGAGGATATTTCTTTCCACACACAGAAGCAGGAAGTGAGTTTATATACTCTCTGAGTGTCCTGAAAGAGCTCTGAAAATGGCACTGGAGGAAGTACCATTTTCACTCTGCCACTTACTAGTCTTGTGTCTAAGCATCCATTCACCGGATTGATCTGAGGTTTCCTCACAGGCCAAGGGGACTACAGTAGTCCACCTTAGTCTGTTAGGGATACAGTCCAAGTCCCCCAGCAGATGCCCGAAACCACAGAAAGCACCAAACACTGTATTTTTTTCCCCATGCATACATTTTCTCTTAAAGGAAGCATTTTATGACTTCTCTTTGGCATAACTGAATTACCAACATTACCACTCTTGTGCTTTGGGGCCACTATTAAGTAAAATAAGGGTTAGTTGAACATAGCACTGTGATACTTCAACAGCTGATCTAATAACCAAGATCGCTCCTAACTGGCTAATGGGCATAGTGTGCATATCTGGATACCCTTCCAAGGGCATGATTCACATCCCGGGAGGAACAGAGCAGGATGATACAAGATTCCATCACACTACTTAGAACAGCATACAGTATACCTTGGAGATAATTTATTTCTGGAATTTTCCATTTAATATTTATGGACAAAGGTTGACCATGAGTAACCAAAACTGCGGAAAATGAAACCATGGATAAGGGGGAACACCGTAAGTTCACACTTACTGTGATAATTGCACACAGTAACTAGCATTTTGTATACCATGTAACACAACATGTAGTTTTATTATCTACAGCTCTACTCCAATTCTGTACTCTTCAGTGCGTAGCTGCAGCTAGTTACACAATCCAGATACATATTTTATAATGTTAAGTAAGAGTACAATAAGTCAGTTAGCTAAAATTAAGATTATTTTATTTATTAGTGGGGTATCATCTCTACACTTGCAAAACAAAGTTTGTTTTAAAACATATCTCCAGTGAGCAAAACCTCCAGAATCCAAATACGCAATTTACTCCTAATAACAATTTTGGTATCTTCCTTGGTGTTTTTTCTCACCTGGTCATTCACAAGGATTGCAACTATGTTTATTGTCTGTATCACCTCACTGGAATAGCTGCCTGTAGTAGGTGTTCCGTATGTATTTGACGATTAAGTCTATCAACTTGATCTTGGGGAAATCACTTAATCACTCTGAGACTCGCAGGTCAGCCATTAGTAACTGGTTCTAAGGATGCCAATATTGAAGGGTTATTTTAAGAATTAAAGTAAATTTATAGAAGCACTTAGCACGGTCTGTAGCAACAAGGTGTTCAAAGGAAAGACTGAGTCCCTCATCATCTATTCCACCACTCAGTAAAATGTTATGGAACTCACTAACAATAATTCTGTACTCGTGTTTTCACACATAATTTCAATCATAATTTCCCTTTGCCATAAGCATAATTATATACTGAAAGTGCTATAATGTCCCAAAATATCTTATGAAAGCACAGTGAGGGAGTTTCATGGGCAAACTGAAAGAACAGTGAAGCTTTGCAAAACATAAATTACAAATTTATGTAAAGACCTACCTGGGACTATTCCCAGCCTTTGTGATCAGGCAAAGGGCGTCCAGCTTCCAGGGAAAATAACAGGGCTGTTGTGATGACTATTCACCCTCTGATACCTCCAGAGGACTGGTGACAGAAAAGCCACGATATCTGCAACAGGTCAGGCATCAAAGGGTGAACTGAGAATGTAAAGTAACTCATATCCACGCTTTCTGCTTCAGATTGACTGGGACCTACTGATTCCCAGCAACGACTGTCTTCCGGTGCTAGCACTGAGAAGTGTAGGGTAAGATGGAAAAAGAAAGAGAGACATCATGTGTCTTATTATGAATTTTGTATTGCTCTAAATGAAACTTGTTATAAAAATGCAGATGCAGGAGAGTTTAATTTAATCAACCCTTGCAAGGCATTAAAAATTCTAATGAATGCTGAGAACAGTCATTTTATGTTAGCAAACATAAACATTATACCCAACTTTGTATAATTCTATAACCTCCATTCTCCCACCCCATAGCTGTATTTCAGCCAACAAGATTTCAATATCTAAGTTGTCTTGGAAACATTATTTACCATAATTTCTAATCAGAATATTCTTTCAACAAACCATCGGAATGGGATTATGCAGTGGGTTGCTATCCCATTCCCAAGTTCCCAAAGCTGGAGGAACTCTTAGTCCCTGGCCACACCATGTGAAAAAGAGACTAAGAGGTGGGATTCATCATACTTCAAAGTTTCTATTTAGAATCTTTGAACTGAATACTTCCATTCTTAGTTTCCACTAAGCAATGCTCTCTCACCCAACCCAAACTTTCCTCCCTATAAGGGGAAAAATAGGAAGAACTAGTCAGGAAGGTATTATTGAGCATCTCTTATACATGAAACACTAGAGATGAAGCAGTGAAAGTAAAAAGGTAACAATTCTTGCCTTCAGAACAAATGCATTCTAGAGGAGAGGTAGAGAATAAAAACCTAAATAGAAATACATGTTGAGCAAACAAAAGTGGAAAAGATAACTAGAAAGTGTCACAAGATGTTTATAATATTTAGATAGAAAAGGCCTCAATGAGAAGATGTCCTATGTCCAGGGCCTAAAGTAAAAAACAGAAAAATCCATATAGATGTTTGAGGGAAGATAGTTCCAGGCAGCAGAAATAAGCACGTTGCAAAGGCCCTGAGAAAAGAATGCCCTAGTCTAGTCAAAGCAAGTCGGGGAGACCAGCATGGCTGGGGTAGAGGGAACAGAGAGCAGAGTTTCAGCAGATGAGGTCAGAAAGTAACAGCGCTTCAGATCAAGTACGGTCTCGTTGGTCATTAGGACTTTGACTTTGGTTTTAAGTTAAATAAAAAGCCAATGGGTTTTGTTAGCAGAAGGGTAACATTTAATAGAATCACTCCAGCTACTGTTTTGAGAACAGATCTGGCTGGGGTTGAGGGGGAATCAAAGGCATTAAACAGAGGGGTCATTTTGGAGGTTACCACAATAATCTTTTCTAGGTGATATAAAATGGTCGTTTGAACTATAAGTGGTTAAAATAGGGGTGGCGAATAGTGGTCAGATGGTGGCTATACCCTGAAGGAAACCAATAGGTTTCCCTAAAGAAATATTTGTTATAAAACAAAGAGGACGTTCAAGAATGATTCTAAGCTTTTGAATGAAGTAACTGAGAAAATGGAGTTAGTAAACTAACTGAAATAAGAAAGAAGCAGGTTTGGAAGGTTATATTTGTCATACTGAATTAGAGATGCCTTTTAAATATCTAATGGATGATGGAAAGTAACAGAGTTCAGAGGGGGTGTCCTGCTTGAAGATAAATATTTAGAAATCAATATGTTAAGACTAGATATAATTCTAAGAAGAAAAAAGAAAAAATTCAATGACTGATCTTAAGGCACTAAAATGTTAGATGTTTATATCTTATGTATGAAATAAATAATCTTCATAGTCTCCCTCTAAATATTATTTGAACATCTGTTAGTTACTTAATATGTGTGTTAATTTATAAAAATAAAAGCAAATTACTCATATCTAAAGATGAGGGATATAATATTTCAGATGGAAATACTCATCAATTGCTTCAAATCTTCATTCTATTTTGCTATAGGTATTAAATATGGATGAATCAGCCAAAATTATAATCTCCACACATTTGGAGGTTAATAAACATATTCCGTTGTATTCATATACAGTACTGCAACTTTTATTACTACTGTCATTATTATTATATCATAAAACTATTGCTTCTTGGTGTTCAGAGTTCCATTCATACAAAATATTGTTTGTAGAAAATATCCTAAAAAGCGCTATTAAAAATGGGCAGCTTTCTGGAAACAACCTAAGTGTCCATCAGTAAATGAGTATATCAAAAACTGTGGTACATTTACACAATGGAATACTATGCAGCAGAAAGAAGGAAATCCCACCCTTCACGACAGCATGGATGGAACTGGAGAGCACTTATGTTAAGTGAAATAAGCCAGGTGGTGAAAGACAAATACCATATGATCTCACCTATAAGTGGAATCTAATCAACAAAACAAATAAGTGAGCAAAATAGAACCAGACACATGGAAATAAAGAACAAACTGATGGTGACCAGAGGGAATGGGGGAGGGGGATAATGGGGGAAGGAAGGGGAAGGGGCAAGTCAAGGAACATGTGTAAAGGACCAATGGACAATGACAATGGGGGAGAGGGAGGATTGAATGTGGAAGGTGGGCAGTGGATACGGCAGGGCAGAGTAACGGGTGGAAAATGGGGACAACTGTAATTGAACATTAAAAAAATTTTTAATAAAAAAAAGAATAAAGAAAAATGGGCAGTTTTCTATAAACCAAAGTAGGAAGAATTGCTTTTAAATGTAAAAAAAAAAAGTAAAGAAATCCCTAGTTTGAATTGTAAAATGTTAAGAATATGAAACAAAATGTCTCTCTCCATCTCTAAAATGAATCTTAGTATTTCCCCATTTACATACTTGCATATGTTAACACATATCATTATCAAATGAAATAATAGGATATATGTGAATTACAAATTATTTCTCTTAGTGAAAAATTCTATTTCTCATGGAAATTCTATTACTAATTTACATAACAAATCTCCTAAAAAATTGGGTGGTTAATAGTGTATCTATCTGTGAAGTAAATAAAATAGAAGATATAATTCATAATATTAACTGAACACTCCAGTTAAGCCAAATAAAGTCATTAAGAATGGATTGAAATCCTTTACACTGTGTCTAAAAAGCTATTCAAAATATTTAAGTTTTTTTTTATTCGTCAGTAAGTTAACTACTAAATTTATTTTTCGGGAGTGTAGCATTAGCACAGACTCCTGATTTTAAAATCATAGAGTAAAAGACATGATATTAATATATACTCATTAAACAATCAATGTCCTTAATTTTTTATTCCAACCAAAAATATACTTAATAGTAAAATATTCAAGAATGTTATGATTATCATAGGAAAATAAGGACAAAACAAATCAGCCCCTAAACTTCAAAATAAAAGTGATAGGAGTATTGAAATAAAGGTACCCATAAACGCCGCACTAAAACAATGACAGAGCGGCTGGAGGAATTCCACCCGGGGCCTCAGCCAGCAAGGATCCCGCCTCACTGAGAGCTGCTTTCTCCGTGCCTTTGCTGTTTACACTGAAACGTACTTGAACAGGTGCCTTGCATTTTGTTTAGAGGACTGGAATCCGTAAAGACGATGAATAAAAATACACATGCCCACACACCAGCAGAACAGAACCATCACTACTATCATTAGAAGCTGAACGTTTTAGTCCACAAAGTCTGAGAGAACATAGAGTTGATCTGTACTTTTAATAATGAGAATCATGTGACAGTTTGGACTGAAAAGGAAATGTTGGGGGAACAGGCAGAAAAACTGGCCAGAGAAGACAGGGTCCAAAATTACAGGAGAGACTGTGTAATCAAATTTGATTGGAATAGAACTTGGAAAGATGTTTAGCAAGACATGGAAATAATTAGATACTCATTGGTGAGATGAGTCCTAACCGGGGACTAGGTCACCACAGTGTGTAAGAACATTCATCTGGCAGCTGAACACGTTACTCAAGGAAAACAAGAGGGGGATGTACCAAAAATATGCAGGGAAGAAAACAAAAGCCTGGAAAGCTAAGGTGGCCACAGTGGGGCAGAAGAAATGGTACATATAAAATTTATAAGTTTAGAGTAAAAGAGGTTACTATTTCTCTAAAGTAAAGCAAATTTAGTCAAAAGTAAGGGAATGTGTTAGAATGATCAATATAAACCACTGTTCCAGTAATTTAGAACAAATGTAGGGAATCAAGCTGATACCTGCAAAAAGGGACCCGGTCTGGGGGTTTTAGACTTTCCTTGTCAGAATGGACAAATTCACTGGATAACATTCAGGCTCTTACTTGATTTTTGCTATAAAATCAAGCCTCTGCAATCAATGAATAAACAGTTTTTATAATCACTTCTATAAAATGTCACAATACGTAACTATTTAAAAAGAAGCTCTTTCAAAAACTTGCCTGCTTTTTATTCACTGCTATGTCTGTTTTCTTTTTGAAAGTATAATATCTATCACAATTGTGAATTCCACTTCCTTGCTCTCCTCCTATCCAATATACACTTAGAGAAAACAAAGTTAGGAAGAGCTGATGGACATAGATTTGAATCTGTAGTCTCAAGAATTAGTAAGGACAACTTCTTATTCTTAAAAAAATATTATACATACATATCTATATATGACCATAGTTAAATTTAGTACTTTAGAAAATATTAAAAATGGATTGAAATAGAAAAGTACAAAATTAAAGAAATATGAGAGGTGCTTATTAGCCTTAATGGGAAGAAAGTTATTTAAATAACTTCCTGAAATCAAAGGCAGGAAAACTGACAAATTACCAACTTTCTCCAGAGAAAAATACAAGTACAGGCATATCTGTATGACTCTTCTTAAAAAACAAACAGATAAGTATTTGATAATATAACAAAATGACACTAAAGAGACATAACCTTTCCTAATACTTATTTGCTCAATTTTGATGACATTAAGCTAATACTTTCTAAAGGTCAACTTTCTGAGTCAAATGTTTCATATGCAAAAGCAAAAAGTAAGTAGGTTGTCTACAGTTTGCTTTCCCACCTAAGTTTATGTAACACAATGACTTGTCCTAAAATGTAGCTGTATTTCTTCTTTAGAACTCATTACCAAAACATGCCTGCCCCTCCACTACAAAATTTCTAATTTTCTTATTTCATTGGAGATCTTGATTGACTTCAGTCTAAAAATTGACCTTTTAACAAAAATTACAATCTAAAACATAGAAGAAGCAATTCATAAGAGTAGTTCAGATCATTCTTGTAACTTCATTTAAGTCTCAAAAGTCAACTGGGTTTACAGTCTTCCATCACCTGGAGCTCTTCCAGTGACCACTGGTGCTGAGTGTTCTCAATTCTACATTCCAGTGAAGCTGGCACCTGGTAGTCTTGCCTCTGTAAACAATACCATATTGCTTGGTACATTATTAATAAAGATTAATTTGATTACTTCAAAAGACACTGAAACCACTCAATATATACATAAAGTATTGTTACTAATTCTAGAATCGGGACACTATTTGATGAAAATAATTTGCATAATGTGTAGTAATACCTTTCTGTTTATTAAATAAAATACTGGCATTTGCCAAGATGCTGGAAAAACAAAGCTCATGGGCTTTAATTACTATATATAATTAGCCAAAAGCGATACTGAAATAAATTAACTTTAGAAACAAATAAATTCTATCAAATAACAAGATCAAAATACAATTTTAATTGAAATGCTAACATTTAGCAAATTTCTAAAATTTAGAAATTACTGCATGTGTGATTTTAATACATGTGATTCAGTATACCTTTAATAATTGTGTGAAAAAAGTTATTTAAAAAGTCTAATATTTGTAGAACTGTGTTTACCACATAAATTAAGAATGGAGAGAAAGTCATATATGTTACCTATGTAGTAGGCAGACTATAAGCTCCAGGAGGGCAGACACCTGGAATATATAGTTAACACTGTATTTCCAGTGACCAGTAAAGTGACTTGATCAAAAATGCAGGCAATAATTATGTACTGAATTAATAAGTAAAGAAAGCTATAAATTAATGAATAAATAAATAAGGGAATATCTTTCATAATAAATCAGAGTTTAAGCACCAAACTTTTCTACAGCAAGTAAGGTTTTTACTGAATCGCTGTCTTCAGTTTGAAAAGCCTTGGGCAACATCACTTGCTGAGGCAGATTCTCATGCCAATTTTATTTCAGTTTGTGCCTGCTTTAAAAAGTCAGTTTTTGGTATCTTGAAATATGATAGCATATATTTGCATTCTGGCCATTTTCACAGGTCTCAGCAAAATGTTTTCGTAACCTCCAGCCCTTTCATAAATAGGGAAGTGATTGGCTAGCCATTGTTTGACTAACCAGACGTAGTCTCTACAAGGAAAGAAACTAAGGGGGCTGGGGGTCAAATAATCAGAGATTTGCTTAGTGACTGTGGAGTCAGATTTATAAAAATGTATTTAATTTCAAAATTCTAATACCATTAGCTAGGACAGCCAGCTGCATTGTGTTCACGATGGGTTTATACAATCGGAGAGCTCACTCACTCCTTGCCTTTGACTTTCATAAACTTCCTTGTCCGTAGCTTCCAACCACATGTGTTCACGTGGGAGGCCTCAGATTTGGAGGATTGCAATCTCATTTTCAGGTTGTATACTCACAAGCGTGTATGTTCTGAAATGATGCTAGTGTGATCTAAAGTGAAGGTTACACCTAACTCAGGGTTGTTTAAATGCACACCTAAAATGCTATTTTAATAAAAGTTAACTGTTAAGTGTCCTAAAGAAACCACCACCTAAAATAAATCATATTTTGAGAGAGGCAAGGATACTACACAATTATTCAGGGTTCAAATTAGAATATAAAAGCTCTGTGCCATCACCCAAAAGCTTACAACCTCCTTCTGCTTTCAATCAAGAAGCTATTCCTCATAGAGAAACGTGTCTGGTCTTTTGCTTATCAAATTAAGATGTATTATTTTATTTATCTGATATATTATCAGTTTGATTTTTGAATTTGTTAAAAGAAGAAATTAAACAACGATGCTGCCGGTAATTGAGCTGTTGTGTCTTGGCACTGAACAGCAGAATGGTCTATCTTGCGGAGACACATGATGAACGGTAACTTTCCATTAGTAATTAATAAAGCACAAAAGCACATTGATGTAGTACATAATGTTGATTTTAATATATTATTGGTAATTAATGTAATAACTTGTAGAATACATTCAAATTTAATAAAAATTGCCATCTAATTTGCTCAACAGTGATTTCTGTCATTTACGTACAAGGATTAGTTGATTAATATTTTCAGGGGATATAGTAAAATAAGCCTCAGAGTGTTTAAATTCTAATATTTGCTGGCCTAGGACATAGTTGAAATTGAAAGTTCAGTGTGTTACTTAAAATAGCAATATAATTTTTTCACTATCTAGAAATACATATTTCTACTCTAGTGTTGTATGTCTTTATAGGTGATACAAAAATCTTTATGTAGAATAACAAGAAAATTCTAAAACTCAGCTCTATTACTATCTTAAACTTAAATTACCTAAATTGCTGATAGTTAACTACATAAAACATTTTAAAGTAATCCTACAAAGTGCAAAATGTGTCAAGTTTGATATATATTAAAATAAAATGTGCATTTCTTCCTAAACTACTTGACAATAAAACGTTACTGTCAATCTGTCTTTGTCTAACTCTTTCCAGCTGGATAAATTCAATTGTTAGTAGCTTGACAAAATCAATGATATCATTAATGAAAGTAAATGCATGATGTTCAGTTTTTCACCACAATCTCCCAATGAGTTGTAACTAATTGCATAACCATTATGTTGGAGGTAAGAAGAATTTATAGATGAGAATGTGAACTCTTTTGACTTTGTTATTCTTATTTTTGATGAGATAGCAACCTATAATTTGCACACTTCGAAAGTTAAATTGTATCATGCTTCTAGATTATAATCTAAAATTTAAGTATAATTTCTCCCCCTCCTCAGGAAACTCACCTATTATACTTATTTAACAGTACAGTTACATTTATAATGTGTCAAACATTGACTGTTGAAAGTGAAAGAAGAGCTCTAAAGCCTTGGGCTAATTTAGATTAGATAGATAGATAAATACACAGACAGACATGGATATGTATACTATAATATTAAGTGAATTCCAAAATCATTATAATCTTTATGTTATTCAGTTATTAAATGAGATCAGGTGCATTCAGGGTGGTATGGACCTAGGCTGCTATTCAGTTATTAAAAAGTACATTAAAACACTGGCAAATATTTTTAAAACAGCATATATATTTAAAATGAAGTTTTAAATAGAATGGAAAAATTCAGTTTGGTCCAGTTCAATACCCATTTGTTGATTGTATCTTATGTGCTTGGCCCTCTATCAGGTCCCAGATATATATATTTCAAGGGTCTTCTTCAAAGACTGAAGCAGTTAGAAATAAATGCAAAATGATTAACTGCAATAATATATATCAGGACCCAAGAAGGGGGAACATTCAGTGAACCCAAAGAAGAAGTGGAAAATTTTTCATGAAACAATGATACTTGAGATATACAAGAAGGATAGGGGATTTTCAGGTATAGGAGGAGGGGAAAAGAGTGGTACCGGCAGAGAAGAAAGCAAGAAAAAAGGCACAAAAGCATGAAACCACGTGAACATAGGAAAGAACTCCAAATAATTTTCTTACAGCGAAGCATGAGATATGCAAAGAAACACAAAGCATAGGGAGGTGCTATCTTATATTAGCCCAATTCCAGGTCACAGAGGGTCTTATATGTGATCCTGACCAGTTTAGACGGAATCCTGTAGATGATGGGAAGTTCCAAGAGATTTAGAATAAAGATCTTTGAGAGCAATGTTCCTGGGTAGAGAGCAGAGATTACACTGAGGAGAAAGGAGAAGGGCTGAACTTGGAGACATCAAAGGCTCCTGAAATAACGTGTATGAGACCTGATGTGGGTCTGACTGATAGCAGTGCCTGTAGAGATGGAAAGAATGAGACACATTAAAAATGTATGTGAATCAAAGCCACAAGAATTAGAGTTTGATAAGATATGGGGAAAGAGATGGAGTAGGAAAAGTCTAATTTCATTCTCTGGGTGGGAAACAATCCTTAACTAATAGGGAGGTAGAATAAGAAGCTGATCTAGAAAGAGGGAAATCATTTTGAAGAACTCCAGAGAAAATATGAACAACTGAACTGGCAAACAAGGCTGCTTACAATATTGGAGCAAATCCTCACAAAATATCCAAATATAAGCAACACAAACTTCCTATTATTTCCATTTCAAAAGTAAGAATATCTCAAATTTCACAAGTAGAAACATCCTAAAAATATACTGTCATATTAAGAGTTCATGAGCATGAACAAGACATAAATGATGTGATGGGAAATGGAAGGGAAAGGAAAAAGGCATTTCACAGATGGTCGAAGTTGTGATTATCATTCCATAAATTTGACCAAGGTCAGTACAGCATTGCAGTATGCAGCATCTGGTCAGGTGGCAGGAAAGGACATGGACCATGGGTAAACTCTGTTTTATCTCAGGGAATATTACAAGTCACATGTGAAAACAGCAAGAAGCATGCATACCACGCAGCAGAGCTACAAAGGCACTGCATCAGGTTTTTATGTTTGTTTATGTTTTTGTTTTTTTACTTCTAAGATAGCTTCCAGGAAAAGACACTGGCTAACCTTTGAATGAGAAATAGATAAATTCAGTGCTTTCCTCCAAGTAGCAGGAAAAAAAAAATGGATTTATGCTGTTTTCCCTAATCAGATAAAAGCAGAAATAAAGAAAACTCAGTGGTGGTGATCAGGCAAGGGTAATATCTAGTAAAGTGGAGACTGATGTAGTTTTAAAAATTATTAAAATACATCGCCATATATTATGCTTGTCTGTTAGAAGTGCTGCCTTCAAACAGAAGAAAAGGAAGAAATGGTCTCTGAGTGCTGCCTGCTCTAAGAACAGTACGTTCAGCTTGACAAAGTGGTCATTCCATTTTAGAGATCCATTCACCTCAACCTCAAATTGCTTGCTCTGCGTTGCACAGCAAGGAGCTTCATTACCACCATTCACACTCTGATCTTTCTGCCTTTAGTGAAGAATAGACATGGTATCAGGTCTTATCCGCAACCGAAGATCCGTCTTACAAAGAAGGACTTCCCATGGGTCTCAATAGAACTTTAAAAAAGTTGTCTCATCTCTTACCCTGATTGTTAAGATTGACAGATGCTTCACAGAACATTGAACCTCAAGAGGCAGGTCAAGGACATAGCTATTTAATTTGTTAAATGTATTTGCATTTTTAAACCAATAGTTTGACCAATTCACTATGTAGCTTTTACAAAGTTTTAACTTTTTAAGCCAATACTTCAGAAAAAATATTAATATATATAATTATAAATCCTTTATTTTTTCTAACAGAAAGCTAAAATATCAGTCTGAATAACAGAGAACACTAAATAAATTCAAACAGAGACCCCTCTTCATTTCAAACATGAGTGAAGGAGGTAGACCCATTTTCATGATGATGCATACATATATGTGTGAACACCATTCCTCATAGGTTTTACATAGTTGCACATCACTACCCTGAGTAAAAAGTATTTTTTTTTATATGTCTGGAATTAGAGGTGTTTTGTTTGTTTATTGTTGTTCAATTATAGCAGTCCCCATGTTCCCCCCTTACTCTGCCCCACCCTACCCACCTTCACCTCCCACATTCAGTCCCCTCCCCCCCATTGTCTTTGTCCATGGTCCTTTATACATGTTCTTTGACAACCCTTCCCCTCCTGTCCCCCATTAACCCCCTCCCTCCTCCTCTCTGGTTACTGTCAGTTTGTTCTTTATTTCCATGTCTCCGGTTATATTTTACTTGCTTGTTTGTTTTGATTAGGCTCTACTTAGAGGTCTTTTAAAAATTGTTTTCATATGCTTAAGTCATAACTTTGTAATGATGAAAGCTTTTAATTTTCATTACTTTTTTTTACATTTTTTATTTACTGTTGTTCAGTATGGTTGTCCTGCTTTTTTCCCCATTGCTCACCCCTGCCCTGCCCCCACTCCCACAGCCAATCCCCCCCATGCTGTGTCCATGAGTCCTCTATCTGTGTTCCTTTGCTTGCCCATTCCCCTTCCTTCCTCCATTATACTTTTTATATAAATAAGTTTCAAATATAAATGAGAGATATAAGTCAACTGATTTTAAATGTGGTGATCTTATGTCATAAAAGATTTGAAACTACTATAATTGAATAACTATTTAATTTTATAATATATATTGGAACATCTTCTCTAAATTTGAGGTTCATGACCTTCCAGTGTAAGACATTGTCTTCCCCTGAAACACATTGCTAAAAGTTATTATTAATTGATATTGGCAAAGATCACAGATACTAGACTTTAGTGAAGTCTTTCCAGAAGTATGAATGACTAATAACTTTCAAAACAGGGCATTATTTTTAAAGGCCAGAGTTAACTTATCTTTCCTTAGCATAAGCAGATAATGACTTCATTTTAAAACATGTACTACAGTAAAAATAAAATTACGCACAACAAATAAAAATTAAGTAAATGTGTACTTCAGGATGTAATACAGGTTAAGTGACAGATCTTAGTGTTCTCTATAGCCTGGAAGATAAAGATGACAAGACTGTGGAACAAAAATATAATACAGTTATATGTACAAATTGTTGAAATTTAGGTGCTATAGTCTTTGTAGGACACCAACCATTTCTAGCATGTTTTTCATAACAAATGTTGTGAATTTCTACTGGTTAAGGTGTCCTTTTTGACTATCAAGTTGGCTGAGGAACATCAGGTTGCATAGAAACATTATTACTTTCTAAGTTTCATAACTATGCAAAACTTAAAAAGGATGGCAGGGAATGCTTTTATTCCTGAGGTATAGATGACACAATTTTAAACCCGACAGAGTACCCAGAATTCCTAATATTCAAGGAAAATTATTCTCAAGGAAAGCAAAGTTGTGGTGGTTTGAGGGAGGAAAGACACAGGAAATGGCCAAAAAAATCCGACTTACCAGCCATAGCTATAGTCTCATCTGCTCCAATTTCTGTCATGAAATCTGGAGCAATTTACAAGGTGCAGTATTTAGAAGAATTAGGAGTGAACTCTGATAGTTAATTAAAATTTAGAAATCTTTTAACTGACTTGAAAAATCAGCCTGATCCATTTGTTTATCAAAAGGAAAAAAAAAAAAGCTTGAGATACAGCAAAGTAAGTTGTAAACAAAACATTTCAAACATGAGGATATATTTATGAGGGTATATGAAGGTTACACAAAGTCTCAATGCAATGATATTCCTGTCTATTTATCCACATTGCGATCTAATTTCCTGCTATTCTGAAGAATTTGGGCAACCTGCATTAGCCCAACAGAACAGCAGAGACTTTATACGTGACCGCAATCAAGTATTCATTCCATGGTATTCTTTCTTTTTTGTTCACAAAATGGTATTGTTGAACCTAATAAACAATTTACTACATTTTTGTTTATTTTCCTACAAAACCTAATCCCCGTTTGTAATTCTCCTTGTGCACACTGGGGCAGTTCCACACAAACAGAATGCCACCGTGCGGGTTACCTGTTCGAGGACACTTCATGAACTGGGGTGACCTACGGTGATTCATGCTAGCCAGGCAGAGAGCTGGCAAGACTCTCCTTGAACCACAAAAGGAAACTATTCAGATTTTTATACCCTTAAATGGGTGAGGAATTTTTAATCATAAACAAAAGCTCTCAGATAAACATTGCTTGCAGGTTACCCAAGACTCAAACTGCATGTTACATTTCATTTTACATATCAACTTTATTAAAAAGATCATCTTGAGATTGAGCAACAAGTCATTAATAAAAGTAAATAAATTTTATAATATAGTTAGTGAAAAAATAGGTGTTTATCTTATTGTAATCTAGGATCCTCTTGATCAGTTTTCTAACCTTTCCATCCCTGCATAATCCTTAAAGACTTTTAAGAAGTACACAAGTATATTCAATAGAGTTTTATCAGAAAACATTTAGATTTACAGTCATGTGATGGGGATACGTTCGGAGAAATGTGTAGCTAGGTGATTCTGTAGTTGTACAACAGATTCTGTAGTTGTACTACTTACGTTGCAGTTTACATACTTAAACAAACCTGGATGGTATGGACTACTTGTGCAATTTTATATGCTATCCTTTTTTATACGAATGGCAGTTTAGTAGATTTGTTTACACCAGTATATTACCACAAACATGTGAGTACTGCATTGCATTATGACTGTACTATGTGGTGCATGACTGTAATCACATGTTGCCTTTTAAAATATAAACTTTTATTTCAAATATTAGCCAAATGTCTAATAAAATCTTAAAAGATTTAAAATAAAAAAGATTGCTATAGCTAAGAAGCATCTGAGTTGTATATACCATGTCTTTTCATGTAAACCCTAAAAACAGGAACCTAAATGCATGGTATACTTCAATGCATTCATTACTATATCCATCACAATATGTTATAGAGATGATTGCTTTAAATGCTTTCATTTGCAAAAAAAAAAAAAAAAAAGGGAGGGGGGACGTAATAAATGTTTCAAAAGCAGTCCCTGTTAATCTTCTTTGGTACTACTTTTTTGTCACGAACAACAGTCATAACTCAAACTGTTTCTGACAATACTGTCACTTCCAAAAATTATTTGTTAAGGTTAAACTTATGCAAAAATAAATGTCTGCAAATTAATTTTTTGATTTGACACAGCCTGTATTTTACCTCCCCAAGAAGAAAAAACATTGCTATATTTTAAAAAGAGTGAAATTAAAGGGAAAAAAGTTGCTATAAGTTGCATGGATAAAATTAATACATTTAGCAAGAAATGTATTACAATATTTGGTTGCCTTCAAACAAGTCTTTATACTTCTAAAATATCTTTCATTTTTCACAAATAAAAGTCAGGATATTTTATTTTAAGAGTGGTTTAAAGGCTATTGTTAATTAAAGAGAGAGAGAGAAGAGCTTCTTTTAAACATATTTCCTCCAACACCCCACAACAAATGCTAGCTGGACCCATTGCTATTAAAATATTATTTCTCTGCTGACAACAAATCCTTAAAGCGAAGACATCAGTGAACAATGCTGATGAATGAGTTGTCGAAATGCCTAAATTCCTTTTATCCAAGGATATATCACCTAGATTGTCCCAATCCTCCCTTCGAAGGCCTACCCTACAAACATCTGGTATTTTTTCCCTTTTCCCTCCCTCCCTCCCTCCCTCCCTCTTCTCCTTCTCCTTCTTCTTCTTCTCCTCCTCCCCCTCCTCCTCCTCCTC
>PVJD01007461.1:0-84007 GCA_004026545.1 Mormoops blainvillei
GAAGAATCCAGAAAAAAGCACATGCTGTATTATTAACATATGTAAAATTCCAAAGAGTGAGAACTAATCTACAGCTGCCTATTGATGAAATTGGAGAGAGGAGGGTGAGATTATAAAGGGGTCACAAAAATTGGGGGGGATGATGAAAATGATATCTCGATGGTGTTCATTGTTTTGTGGTTGTATAGACATGAATATTCATGAGACTCTACATCTTATATATTTGCACCTTTTAGATTTTACCTCTACAACGATGTAGATCAATAGAGGGATAGATGAGCATATAATAGAAGATAGATATGCAGAGAGAGGATGGCATTCGTGAGGAAGAGGTTGTCTTTCTACTGCTTGGTAACAGCTACAGAAGGAGAGACAGAGGTCAAAATTAGCATTTTCCAATACCCGATGTTATACGTGGTTCAGGAAGCATCATCTTTTAAGACTACAGTTTAGGTACCAGGATAGTTGTGGGGTCACAAAGCATCACCTCACAGATAACTTATCCACCCCAAAGGGCGAAAATATCCCCATACAATGGAGCAGTAATTAAACCTGGCATCACTGATGTCACAGCACCCAAACCTGAATCTAATCCTAAGGGGCTAAAAATGAGACAAAACAAGGATGTAGAACGTACAAGACAACAGACTCAAAAAAACAACGTTGCCCTGGCCGGTGAGAGCATTGTCTTGATACACCAAGGATGCAGGTTCAATCCCCGGTCAGAGCACATGTAAGAATCAACCAATGAATGCATCAATAAGTGGAACAATTAATCAATGTTTCTCTCTCACGTCGATGTCTCTCTCTCTCTCAAATCAATAACTAATTTTTTTAATTTCATAAAAAGTGTGTGTGGGCGGAGGAGGTAGTTATCACACAACAAAAAGAGACAAAACAACGAAATGCAGTTGGACTTGGCTTTCATTCTGGAACCCACCCAAAAATAAAAAAGGTGTAAAAGATATTCGGGGAACAGTTGAGAAAATTTAAACATGGACTGTGTAGTAAATACTATTGAATTGATCTTAATTTTCTCGGATGTGATTTCAGAATCGTGTTGTTGCAAAATAAGTATCACAGACAGTCACACAGAGGTGTAGTGGGCCGGCTTAACAATTGGTGAATTGAGGTAACAATATTACAGAGCTTTATTTTATTATCCTTCCAACTTTCCTTTGAAGAAAGGGCAGCCGTGTTCTGTCCTTAGCTGTCCAGCCTCTGCTCAAATAGTTTTTATTAAGTTTTATTTATTTTAGAAACAGGAAGGGAGGAAGAGAGAGAGAGAGAGAGAGAAACATTGATTTTTGTAGTTCCACTTATTGATGCATTCAAGGGTTGATTCTTGAATGTGCCCCGACCAGGGATGGAACATGCAACCTTGTGTGTGGGGAAGACGCTCTAACCAACTGGGCTGCCCGCCCCCAGGGCCTTTGTCTTGGTCTCTGCTGCCTTTGTCACTCTGCAGGTCGGTCACCGACCCTCAGAAGTCCAGGCTCACAGATCGTACGTTGTGAAGTGGCCACATTGTCACCAGATTGCATGAAGGGAAGACCCTTCTGCTGAAAGGTGGTCATGGGGGGGGTGGGGGGGACGCAGGATGGAGAGAGGACAGTTGTCACCCTGGACGGCCCTCATTCCCAGGTTTGACGCTTGTTTATATCCCAGAGAGACGGCGTGGGTGGAAAGAAGAGGAAAGGAAGCTTGGGGGCTTAGCTTGCTCTCCCAGCTCCGCCGCCCACGGGGGCTTATTATCCATGATTGCCTGTTTTCGCCGTCCTGTTGCCATGGAGATGGGCTGAAACGTGACTGTACTCAGATTGACGCACTGTGCCCACCGGATGCCGCGCGCGCTCACCTGCTGAGCCCCGGCCCGCTGATTGCGTCCGTGCGGAGGCGAGCGATTAGCTCGGGGAGGGTCGCGAGCCCCCGCCGGGGGGGCGACAGCCTTCCGGGAGATGATGAGGACAGTCGCCGTCGCTCTCATTACCCGGCCGGCCTGCTAAGTCTTGGAAATGTTTTCGAGGTGGGGGGGGGGGGCTGCTGAGAACATGCTGTGTACTGAGGACGCCGTGCATTGGGATGCAGCTCGGGCCCTGTGAGCACAGTCAGAAGTGTGCGACCGGGGCCCTTGGGTGGGAACATGTTGCGACTCACACATACAGATTTGTCCCGAAGAACAGATTGTGGTAACGACCCTCCTTGGCGAGACCCCAGCAGACAAGTCTGGGCTGAGGAGGGGCTTCACCAAGGACACTACAATTTTCTTTAACATCAGGAGGTCTTCTGAGCATGTGCGCATTTTTTAAGGACTGAGGCTAAAGCTTGTGTCAAGCACCCTCAAGGCGGACAGGCAAGAGGGTTGGGCAAGGTACATAGGTGATCCTGGAAGACAACCCACAGGGCCGGGTGGAATTTTCCAGAAGTCCTGTGGCATATGAATAGCAAATAGGCTTTTCCTGATGTCTGGGTCCCTTCCAGATGCAGCAAACTCTGGGGGCGGGGGGGTTGCAGGTGTGGGACAGCAGGACAGAGGCTTCTCTGCCATTCTTTTCTGCCCCTCCCTGCAAATGACCTCACACTGGCACGCCTGCCCTTTGGTGGCCTGCGCAAACTCCCTGCGGAGACACAAGGACAGTTTCTGAGACTTCTGAAAGCTGGCGGGGGGTCCCTCTTTTAGACATGGGTGCTACCCTAAGAGTCAAAGGCTAAAGAATTGGAACGAACTGAGCTTTGAGGTGGGTGCTGGTTTTCTAGGATTTTTTTTAAAAATCCTCACCTGAGGATATGTCCACTAATTTTAAAGAGAGAGAGGAGGGGAGGGGATGGGAGAGGAGAGTCAAACATGAATGTGGAAGAGAAACGCTGATGAGTTGCCCCTGGCATATACTCCGACCGGGACCGAACCGAAACCTAGGTACGTGCCCTGACCTGCGTTCAAACGCCCGAGCCTTTGGCGTACCGGGCAACCCCCCCAATCAACTGAACCACCCAGCCAGAGCTGGTTTTCTAAGGTATTTAGACAGAGAAAACTGAATCTTAAGAACTTCTGCCCAGGTCTGTGAATTCTGAGCAATGTTCCATCTCAGATACGTTTGATTGAGCTGTCATTAGCATATAGGATTGTGTGAGTTTAAGCGTACAACGTGATGGGATTATGTGTATGTGTTGGGAACTGATCACCAGGGTAAGGTAACGCCTCCCGCACCTCACATGATTGCATTGTTTTTGTGGTTGTGAGGGCGTCATGTAAGATCTACCCCCTTAGCAACTTTCAGGTATACAGCACAGCCTCAGAGCACAGCACTCTGAACTATACCCACCACATGTGCACTGCATCTCCAGACCTTGGCAAATACCGTTCTGCTCTCTGTTACCGTGAGTTCAGCTTTTTAAGGTGCTGCATATACATGAGATCATGCAGTGTTTGTCTTTTTCTGCCCGAGTCATTTCACTGATCCTAATGCCTTCAGAGTTCGTCCACGTTGTCACAAATGGCAGGATTTCCTTTTATGTGACTGAATAATATTTCATCATATGAGGGGGGACCCCCCAAAAAAACAGAATTATCTTCTGGAGGGCGGGTCCCTTGTAGGACAGCCTTTCCCTGCTAGGTGAGTGTTCTAGGAACCCGTCTGGATCAGTGCACCAGCTGGCGTTGTTGTGAGAGGCTGCGTTCGGCTTCAGTGAATTTTTTTGAAGACTCTTTCAGTGCATTTGCCCATTTCACGATGGGTGATTTACAAGCACACCTGTCCAACCTGTGCTAAGTGTTCAGCAGCTTTTGACCAAAAACTGCATGACCCTCCATGCCCTACCCTCCCTGTTCACCTCGTCTTGCCCCAAGTGACTTTTTTTTGTTTCCCCAGATGAAAAAAGTTCTCAAAGGGAAATGTCTTGCCAACGTGGAAGAGGTGAAACAAAAAGTGGCAGCAGCACTAAAAGGCATCAAAACCTGCAAGTTCGAAAACTGCTTTGAGCAGTGAAAAAAAATCTTGATAGGTGTATTACATCAAATGGAGCGTACTTTGAAGGTGACTGAAGTTTAAACATGTAAGAATGAACACACAATTTTTTATAAATAAACTCTAGGTTTTTGGGGTCCCCCCTCATATGCTAATTCCACCTTTTCTTTACCCATTCATCCGCTGATGGACACTTAGGTTTTTTCCACGTCTTTACTATTTTATTATGATGGGAGTAAAGTGGTCTCTTCCAGACATATACCCAGGAGTGGAATTGCTGGATCATGTAGTAGTTCTATTTTCAACATTTAGAGACAACTCCGTAGTGTTTTCCATGATGAATACTCCAATTTATATTCTTACCAACAGTGTATAAGAGTTCTCTTTACTCCAACTTTTTGCTGATACTTATTATCTCTTGTCTCTTTTTTGTCTCTCTGAGGATCAAGACTACGTTAATTCCTTTGTGCCCCAATTTATTACCCCGGTCATAATGCATGCTAGTGTAATCAAATTGTCTCCCTTGGGAAAGAGCCATGAACAGACACAGAGATGGCAGAAGGGGATGGTGTTAGGGGACAACGGGGCCACAGTTGAGGAAATGTGTCCTTTTGCTTGCTGGGACATGTCCTCTATTTAAAGTTCGTGGGGTCAGTTGAACTTTGACTGCCAAGCGTTGATAGAGTTCAAGTACAGTACAAGAATAATCAGTTGGGCATCAGCTCATATAAAAATCAAAAATTTATTTGTCATAGTCAATCATTTTCGCATGTTTCTGTGTGGGAAAGATTACACACTCCTGTAGCTACTGTCATTTCAAAATGCAGTGAGGCTCAATCAGATGAGGCTTTGCACCCACACATCTTCCCCAAGACCACCTGCCTCCTCTCAAAATGACGGCTTTCTCTTCATTTTCCGTGTTCCTTGTGAAGGAAAACAATGAGACGCTAGCATGAATTAGATATTCAGAATCAAAGAAGGATTTCGTAAGTCAAAGATAATACTTAAATTGCATCAATGAATAAAAACTAAGGCTCAACAGCCCAACTGCTTGCAAAATTGATTCAGAAAGAGAAAAGTTACCAGAACCTGATCATTATTGTTAAAGTGATGTTTTTTAACATTTAAATGAGATCATATGGCATTTGTCTTTGTCTGATTTATTTCACTTGGCATAATACTCTCTGGGTCCATCCATGTTGTTGCAAATGGTGGAGTTTCATTTTCTATGGCTGAATATTCCATTGTTTATAGGTATCACATCTTTTTTATCCATTCATCTATCTGCGAACATCCAGGTTGCTTCCATGCCTTGACTATTGTAAATAATGTTAAAATGAACACAGGGGTGTATAAATCTTTTCAAGTTAGTTGTTCTTGTTTGCTTTGGATAAATGCCTGGAAGTGGAATAGCTGGATCATACGGTAGTTTTATTCTCGATTTTTTGAAGACTCTCCATACTGCTTTCCACAGTGTCTGCCCCAGTCTGCACTCCCACCAGCAGGACATGAGGGTTCCCCCTTCTCCACATCCTCACCAGTACTTGTTTGTTGATTTATTGATGGTACCCATTCTGACAGGTGTGAGGTGATATCTCATGTGGTTTTAATTTGCATTTCACTTATGATTAGTAAAGCTGAGCATCTTTTCACATGTCTGTTGGTCATCTTTACGTCCTCCTTGGAGAAATATCTATTCAGATGCTCTGACCATTTTTAATTAGTTTGATTTTTAGTGTTAAGTTATATGAGTTTCTTATATATTTTGGACACTAACCTCTTATCATATATATTATTTGTGAATATCTTCCATTCAGTAGGTTGTCTTTTCGTTTTGTCGATGGTTTCCTTCATTGTGAAAAAACTTTAATCTGATGCAGTCGCATTTACTTTTTTTTCTTTTGTTTCTCTTGCCTGAGGAGATCTACCCAAAAAGATATTGATAAGAATGATGTCAAAGAGTTTATGGCCTATGTTTTCTTCCAGGAGTCTTATGGTTTAATGTGTTACATTTGAAACTTTAATCCATCTCACATTAATTTTATGTGTTGAAATATAGGGATACATTTTTGCCATGTATATGTGAATATCCAGTTTTCCCAACACCATTTATGGAAGACATTATCCTTTCCTCATAGTGTATTCTTGGCTGCATTTACTTTTGACCTAATGTGTGTGGATTTATTTCTGTGCTCTTGATTCTTTTCCGTTGGTCTATCTGTCTGTTTTTATGCCAGTACTACATCGTTTTGACTACTATAGCTTTGTAATATACTTGGAAATAAGGAAGTGTAATGCCTCTGGCTTTGTTCTTTCTCAAGGTTGTTTTGGTCTTTTGTGAGTCCTTAAATGTTAATTTTAAGACTTTTTTTCTATTTCTGTGAAAGATGTCATTGGAATTTCGATAGGGACTGTGTCGAATCTATCGGTGACTTTGGGCAGTGCGAACAGTTTAACAATAATAACTATTATGATTCATGATTATGTTTCTATTTATTTGTGTTCTCTGCAATTTCCTCCATCGATGTCTTATCATTTTCACCTCCTGCATTAAGTTTATTCTTGAGTATTGCATTGTTTTTGATGTTATCGTAAATGAAATTGCTTTCTTTATTTCTCTTTCAGGAAGCTCATTGTTAATCTTCAGGAACACAATTGATTTTTCATGTTAATTTTGTATCCTGAAACTTTACGCAATTTATTGAGTAGTTATAACAGCGTTTTGGTGGAGCCTTTAGAATTTTCTATATACAAGACTGTGTCATCTGCAAACCGAGGCAGTTTTACTTCTTCTTTCATGATTTTGATTTCTTTTATTCTTTTTTCTTGCCTTGTTGGCCCAGCTAGGACTTTCATTACTTTGTTGAATAGGTAGGGAGAGAGTAGTCACCCCTATCTTATTCCTGATCTTAGAGGAAATGCTTTCAGCCTGTCGCTACTGAGGATGACCTTAGCTGAGGGCTTATCATATATGGGCTTTCATATGTTGAGATACGTTCATTCTCTACCAAGTTTTTTGAGAGTCTTTATCATGAAAATGTGTCACATTTTGTCAAATGTTTTTGCTGAATCTAATGAGATGATCATATGGTTTGTATATTTCATTCTGTCAATGTGATGCATTACATCAACTGATTTGTGCACGCTGAACCATGCTTCATCCCAGGGATCAATCCCATGGGATAGGACAACTTTACTGTCCTTTTGAATTCAGTTTGCTAGTTCTTTTTGTTTTTTGTTTTTGTTTTGTTTTGTTTTGTTTTTAGAATTTTTGCATCAGCATTCACTAGGAATGTGAGACTGCAGGCTTTTGCCTTCTGATGTCCTCATCTGCCTTTGGTATCAGGGTAACTCTGACCTCACAAAATGAGTTTGTGAGTGTTCCTTCCTCTTCCACTTTTTTTTGGAAGAGCTTGAGGATTGGCTTAATTCTTCTTGAAATGTTGGATGAAATTCAAGCATGAAACCATCTGGTTTGGGGATTTTCTTTGTCAGGAGATGTTAGCTACTGATTCAATTTCCTTACTTATTATCGATCTGTTCAGATTTACTGCTTCTTCATGATTCAATCTTGGTAGAAAGGATGATTCTAGGAACTCATCAGATGTATTTCTTACCTCCTGATTTCCCCCAACAGACGTGTTTTGTCTGTGCCCCCTGCAGGGATTAGAAACAGCCACTTCATGATCTGTCACCCCCCAAGGACTCTTGCTCGGCATTTCGCCCCTGGCCCCATCCAACTCTAGGGGCTTACGGTTTGGAATGAGCTGTGGGGCCCACATTGCAAATGCGGAATGAAGAATAAACCTAGAGGCAACATGAGTGATCCCTGTTTAATATTTTGGGTGAACCTAGGCCAGGACTTCCACATGAGATTGTCCAGGGTCCGGGATGGCTTCATGAAGTCTGAATGGAGAAAATGAACAATGCCAGAAGCAGAAATATGAGCTGCGTCAGCTCCATTCTTCCTCCAGGCTTCTCACTCCCAGAACCCTCTCCTTGCAGCAGGGTGGGAATGTGACATCAAGATCCAGCTTCAAATGCCAGTCTAATGTGTGTGCACGTGTTTGAAATGGTTATCTTCTGAGACTTGGGTTGTCCGGGCCGATATCGCGATATGCTGGCAACAGGTAGCCTAGGGAGACCCAGGGTATTCGGGTGCCCCTCTTTCCTCTCGGAATTCCGTGGCGCCTGTTTACCGTGGTTGGAGCTCAGGGCACCATGGAACGTGGTGGGATCGTGCTGACACTCTGGTCTGCGGCTCGGTGAAGCTCTTCCTCTTGTGAACACAGCCCCCGATCCCTGTGCAGTTTTGCCATTTTGTATGGAGCCACTTGCTGGCCAGATGTCAGTGGGACTCCACTCATCGTTTCTCCCTCTAACTCCCATCTCTCCGGCCGTGGCCTTGCTTTCAAGAGGCTTTGCGGAGGCCCAGCAAGGACGACATCCTGGCTTGGGCGCTGAAGAATTAATTAGAATCTGGAGGGAAAGAGAATAGGATTCGACCAATAGCTAAGCCCGGGAATTAGAATAGATTGTTAGAACACACCCCCGTCCTGCCGAATTGGACTCTCTGTAGGTCAAGGCTGACACTACGTGTTCTCCACGCTCACTAGGTGCTGCCGATGCATCAGCTAGTGCGCTGGGATAGGCTATGGGTGGGTCAAAACTCGAGGAAGAAGCGGATGAAAAGCTCAGCTCACCCTGGCTTACTCAAGATGCGCTCTTGCCTCTGAGGGGAAGGGGTCTTCCTGCTCTCTGTTTTCAGCGCAAAGTGGACCTGCTCCCTGCTCGTCTCCCTGGTGATTATGTAGGGAAGTTTAGGAAGATGGAGAGAAGCTGTGTTTTGTTGTTATTGTTTGCCATTCCCTCCCTACCCGACCATTTATCTCCCTCAATCCATGTGCACGATCAGACACGTCATATATCCTCACTGCGACCTGTCTCCATGTAAATCCCCACACTGCTTCGAACTCTCAAAACCGTTTTATTGCCTACAGTAGGATAGGCTCCCCTGTGAAACAAGTAAGTCATCATATCTGTGGGGCTTACGAGAAAATGATAAAATTTGGGATAGCAGTTCAACACATGGGTAGAAAGGAAAGCTTGAGTCTAGGGTCTGGTGCAGCTGACACGTCTTCCAAGCACCGAATGAGAAAGAACAGGTGGTCCCCTTCCCTTCCTGGCTACTACTCGGTGCCATGCTTTGTAAATTCCTCATTCGGGGTCTGACCCCACCCCCCGAGAAGTTGCATCTGTGAGATGACTGGAGGTGATGAGACATATTCATGATTTGGCCCCAAGTTGTTGAAATCACTTGGAATTAAACTTGATGTAGAAATTAAGCTATCGCACTTAATTTGTGGACTCATTCTATAGACTCATAATTTTGTAGACTCAGTTCCTGAAAACAGAGCCAATGGCAGTCAGTAGAAGGGCAGAGGGGGCACCTGGTGGCCTTCTGTGCTAGTCAAGGTTTTGCTCCAGAGTCTTTTTTTTTTTTAAAGAAAGATTCTATTGATTGACTTTAGAGAAAGGAAATGAGAGACACATCAATCAGTTGCCTCCAGTACATCCCCCAACTGTGGGATGACACCTGCAACCTAGACATGTGCCCTGACTGGGAATCGAACCAGCGACTTTTTGGTTCATGGAACCGCGCTCCAACCAACTGAGCCACCCGGCCAGGGATGCTCCAGAGTCTCAGTGGGCAGCCCACTTTGCTCCTGCACTTTCTGTTTGGAATCTCCAGGGCTGACTTGAGGAGCAGAGACAAGGAGCCCGCACTGCCTTCCCTTTTCTGTGCCCTTAGCTCATCCCTTCGCCTTAGAACACACAGTGCCCGACCGGGTCCTAAGCTTGGATCAATGGTCTCCTGGCCACATGCCCTTGTCAAGCATTGTTTTGGGTCTGGCCTGCGAGGATTCACAGTGAAACTACACAGAGAGAGAAAAACTGAATTCTGATGGGCGCATACAGAAATGGGAGGGGCTGGAGGAGCACAGACCTGTGGTGCAGAGAGGACTTTAGGAGCCGGTGTGGACAGTCTCTCTGTCCCCGAGCTCCTCAGCCCACAGATGCTGCAGGTTCCCGTCCAACCTCATCCTTTAGGATGGGCTGCTGTTTCCTGGACACAAGTTTCGGCTTAGGATACGGACACGATGCTGTGGGTGTTGAGCTTGGGGTAGAGAAGAATGTTGAAAAACAGCCAGTTGTTTTTTTTTTGATGGAAGCCTTTGGGTGTGGCTGACATTTATTTGGGTGTCTTTGTGCAAACTGTGTCTCTGTGTCATGCCTGCAGGTCTCTGAACTGGGACAGATGACACGGAAACCCGTTGTTTTGGCTCTCTGTGACAGCTTTGTTTTTCTAAAACATAACATATGTGGAATCTCATGAACAAAATAAACTAGCAAAACAGAAACAGTCTCATAACTAGATAGCAGGCTAACAACTGTCAGTGGGGAGGAGGTTGGGGGCTGGGTGAAAAAAGGCGAAGGGATTAAGCAAAAAAACACGCAGACACAGACAACGCCATGGTGATCACCAGAGGGGAGGGGGTAGGGGATGTAGAAGAGGGTGAAGGGGGATCAATGGTGACAGAAGGAGACATGGCTTGGGGTGGTGAACACACAGTACAATGTACAGATGATGTCTTATAGGATTGTGCCCCTGAAACCTATATAATTTTATTAACCAGTATCACCCCAATAAAGTCAATAAAAAAGAAAAAATATAGCATGATATTTCCATACATAATTCCTGTACAACCAAAAAAATAAATAAATAAAACACCACAGAAAAATGACAACCGAAAGGTGATATTTCGTTTACAATGCATGAAAAAAAAAAAGGTTAACATTTTAGTCATACACAAGGTCTTAGAAACCAGTAACAAAGACACTAATAATCCAGGGGAAATGGAAGAAAGAAAATGGAATACAAACTAACTTCCATGCGTAGTCCATCTCAGGACTAAAGACTCAGGAAGATGACTGAGCTGAGCCGTGACAGAAGAGCCAGGTCTCTGGAATTTCACTGTCTGGGACCCTTCTCGCTAACTTCTCCCTCACCGGGACTCCCTGCAGAAAGGGGGTGTGGGCGGGGGTCAGGTGTGGTAGGCTTCACGCACCCCAGCACCCACATGCCCCTCCCTTTGCTTAAGCACATTTGGTCAAGATCTGCATTTTTGCCCTTTCACCGTGAGAACAGTCAGCAGAATAATGTCTCAGAAGTTTTTCCCCTTTCTGCCCGTCTGTGATCTCTTCCCATGTAACTTGGAGCTATCAGAGGGGAAAGGCTCTGGAGTGGCCTGGGCATTGGAGAGTTAGAGACGAGACTCTCACTACTCGTGACATTTTAAATGAAAGAGAAACATCGGCCGCAGCTGGAGCAGGTGTGTGTCCCAGGATTCAGCGGACAGAGGGGAGACCAGCGAGTTTATGCAAGGAACAACTGTCGCCCTCAGAGACCAGATCTCAGGAAGCGGAGACCTCCCGCCCGCCCAGCCCTCACCATCCAGTCTCTGATCTCTGTAATCCCTTTCTGTCTAGGAGGCTGCCTGGGGGCTGAAACCATGCTGTGGAATGGGCGCTGCCAGGGAAGACGGTTAGAGACTTAGGGTAGAGACGCAGACCCCTGCTGGTACATTTTGTCACAGGGGACAAAGAGCCGGGATCACACAAGTGGGAAGGGGCTGAGGGACCATGGAGAAAAGTCTGCAATCCTTTGAGATGAGAGAGCTCTCCCTGGTGTCTGCTGGGTGTGCACGGGGCCTCTCGCAACCCTCCGTGCCCCCTGCATCCTCATCGTTTCCCAAAGAGAAGGAGGAAGTTTGTGACTTAGGAGCTTGGGAGACAAGGCCACCCCTTCCCCGCTGGTGGCGTGCAGTCCAGATGCTACTCCGATCTCGGGCCACACAACCCCTGCTCCATTGCGTGCCTAGTGGTTTCCGACCCAGAACCGAAAAGCAGCCCACAGCTCGCTCTATACCCTGTCTCACTCTTGGCTGCAGGAATGTTCCTGGGGCCCGCACTTACTTCCTGGTGAACCAAGGGACTTCCAGGGCTATAGAGAAGGCGGGGTGGGTCTTGGGATGGTGATTTGCTATTTTATTCCCATATATTCATTCACCCCACTGGGTTTCGGATCAGCGATATTAACTCTATTTTCAGCGTAACGCAACTAAATATATCTCCAGTTTTGTTGCCCCACTCCACCAGACTCTGGCCTTATTCAGAAAAATTTATTATTTTAATAAGCCCATTTTCGCATTTTAACGTTCTTGAAATAATGACCCTCAAATTGGGACATTATTTAATCAGCTATGTTTTTTTTTCTTAATGTTCCATTAAATAATGATGTATTTGTAATCAATGACCTGATTGATTGAAATACATATCTGAGGTTTGGGATGTGGGGTAGAATGAAGGAGTCCCCGGGATGTGAAAGGAAAAGACAAATTCCAAATGTTGGTTTTTATAAAGATATTCAATAAAAAAAAAAAGGAGGTGGAGGAAAGGTGAGAGACAGAGCTTGGTGGTACCCACAACCCTATAAAGATGACACAACATTGACGGTTGATAGCCCCTCAGACAGCTCACTTTGCTTATGGATGTGACGCAACGGTGTGGTCTCTGTGAGGCAAACCCTCACTCCACCCTGCTGATGCCCAGACGTCCTGCGAGCTGGGCTCAAGGGTCAGGATTAAAGTGCTTGCATAGGTATGAGATGCGAACGCACTTGACCAAGCCATGTGACATTGAGTTTTCTGAGAGTACGAGATATCTGAGCTCTTAACTCTATAGAGCTTACTTCCTGGGATGGAGGTGCGGAGGCCAACTGGGGGTTGGGAAATAGGACGCACTTCTTACCTGAGAAGGGGCCTCGTGGAGTATGAGTACTTCTAGGTGGTAGGGGCTTTGCACCTTCACCCTGGCATCCAGGGTGCAAGGAGAAGACTGGGTGGGCTACCTGACCCTTGCTGACCTCTTCCCTCTCCACCAAGCTCATGGGTCCTTGGGGGATATTTTCTATGTTTCCTTTGTGGAGTCAAAACAAAATGCAGCCTGACAAAAATACATGCGTGCGTCACAGCGCTGGGCTTTGGGACATTCATAAAGATTTCTGTGGGGGAGGTTGTGCACTTTACCAGGAAATGAGTAATAAGTCTTGATAAAGGTGAATTAAGGGTCTTGAAATCCTTTAACTTCCAGAAAACCCAGGAGCGGGCTGGCAGCCGCTAATGAACAGTTCTGATTTCAAAGCCATGAGTCACAGTCTCTGTTAATGTAATTCCTCGTTCTGGGCTACAGTTTCCTAGAATCATTTTCCACTAATGGAAAGGGGACAGGCTGCAGATTGAACCTGGTACAAATCTGACGCTTCTAATACACATGAGGATTGTGTTAATCGGTGCCTCCGATGGAACCTGATGTTCAAGTTTGTACCGATGTCGCTGAGGGCAGAACTCAGCAGCAGGCAGCCGGGCAGGTGACTGGGGTCCCTGCGGACCCTCCTCACTCTGGGAGGGGTCTCAGTACCACACCGAAGCCGGGCGCCTCCACAAAGGGGCGTGGATAAGGATGGGCCTATAGCCTGGCTTTCTCAGTGCGGTATTTGCATGAAGATGGGGAAGAAAATCAATGGAAAAAAAAAAAAAGAAAGAAAGAAAGAAAGAGAGCTCCAAAATGGACACATGCCTATAAAAGCAAATGATTTATTTTTAAAAGATCTATGGGGGAAAGATAGACGTTTCAATAAATTTTCTAACAGACTGAACAGTCACAGAGGGAATCAAACTCTGACATTTGACTTTACATTACACAGAAAAGGAATTCCATGTGAATCACAGACCTAAAGTATGAAAGCCATTTAATACAGTGTTGAGAACCTAATTTAGGAAAATAACTTCATGACATCGGGGCTGGGTGAAATTCCTTAAAATAGACATGGAAAGTATTTACCATAAAAGAGAAATGATGTTATAACATCGTTGATGCAAAGACTGGGGACGGCATGAGTCATCTCAAATGTCTCCCATCCCTTTCTTGTAGGGATTGAGCTCATATTCAGAACAGGAACTTGGGAGAGAAAGGAGCGCCTGTGTCTGGAGACCTGAGGACTGAATGAACTAATAACACATGGGAGCGTGCAGACTCGTACAAGGTCCACATTAACCAGTAAATCAGTGTGTCCTCACCCTGGCGGCTTGTTCTAAGTAATTGCAAAACTGATTTGCATCAATTTCCGAGCACATCATTATTGTGCACATCACACCCGATAAATAAAATCAACAAACCATGACACAAATACTTCTTGTTACTTAGAATTTTTATCTTGTAATTATTGGCACGGCTCTCTTAAACTTAGATAAATGTGGATATTGGTTTTCTCTCACGCTCACGATTACCAGACATGGAAAACAGAAGCAAAATGCCCCGACGAATGAATTTCTAAAATTTGTCTCATTCAGAGGCAAACTCCCCTGAATCACTTTTCAACTCCCTGTTGCTCTGATTTCCGCGCACCCATTATCATCTTGCTAATAAGGAGATTTGGGGAGCCGCACTTCTTGGGGGAGTTCTACACTTCTCTCTGTGAGATGAACTTCCAACCTACAGACACCCACTCTGCAGGTCCGCTACGGCGGACGGCCGTAGCAGGTGTCAATAGGTTTTGAGACCAAGTTAATGTCTGCGCGCACAAGGACAGTCTCATTATTGCTACCTCCTGGCCAGTGGTGTTCGTACACTATCGATTGTTAGTTACCTCTCTCTTGGAAAGATGTGGAAACCTGCATTCTAGCATCAGTGAGGGGCGTTCTTTTTCTATGTGCCCAATTCTCAGAGGCTTACAGTGGTTCACGTGTTGTTTTCGGGCTTATTATGTAGGACACATAACTAAATGTAGTTCTGTATCAGTTTACCAACTCTGTCTTCTCTCTGACTTGTGGAGATGTGAGAGTTCTTTTGTTTTTAAAGACTTTATTGATTTTATCTTTAGACGGAGGGGAAAGGAGGGAGAAAGAGAGGGAGAGAAACATCAATGTGCGGGTGCCTCTCATGCACCCCCTACAGGGGGCCTGGCCCACAACCCAGGCATGTGCCCTGACTGGGGAATCGAACTGGTGACCCTTTGGTTCTCAGACCGGCACTCAATCCACTGAGCCACACCGGCCAGGGCAAGATGTTAGAGTTCTTAATGAACTATGAGGATTCCTACATTATTTAGGTAAGGAGAGGATAATTTATAAACTAGGGCTTGAGAAACCCACTGAAGGAAGGTGGAAATGGCTGGGAGTTAGCTGAACGTTTTCACTGCACTGGGAACTTTCTAAAGACTTGGAAGAAGCTGCATCTTGCGAATCTCTGCCCTAATCTTAGACATATGAGCAACACTCTCTGTAAGTGGCATCCTCAGTTCAGTTTTGTATCAAAAAGGTACACTTGTGTATCTTTTTCCTCTTTCTCACTCCTCCTTCAAATCGGACGGATGGGGCTCAAAGGAACCTCCTTGTGATTGTTAGTGAACACGCAAGTGCACCATGGACCTAAAATGTTTTCTCTGCCCACTTGCCACACCGACCAACGATACTTTTCCAACAGAAACGGGTTTGTTGTTCCTTGACGGGTATATTGCATGAAGGAGAAAGTCATATAGTTCATACTGTAGGACGTTGACTGAAATGGTACCCAGATTTCAAGCTCCAGGGAGGCTGAGTTAAGGGAGCGGCAGGTCCTGATCTCAAACGTGTGAGTCACGCACTCCCTGGACACGTCCTCAGTTCAGGCTCAAGTTTGAAGACACGGTGATGGCTTCTTGCCTCATATACGCTCAAGACTCTGGGATGTTCGGGGTGGGATATTTGCACGAACTTCGGTGGCCCAGCCCCCTTCTGTAAAGTCAGGTCACAGGTGGTTCGGTGGGTTGTAGGAAATTGAATCGTCCATGCTGTGTGAGATAACATTTTAGGATGTGGTGCTCACCATTTTGCCGCCTGAACCTGTGCTCCCATGTCAGTACAGGTCCCTGTACGTCTCCTGCTTCTCTGAACCCCAGGGGGGCTCATCGTTTGGTTCTTTCACTTACCTCTTTTGAGGGGGGTCATTGCTGATCTAGATCAAGTTGTGACTCCTTTATGGCCTGCCACACTGGCTTTTTGTTTTGTTTTGTTTTGTTTTTCTATTACAGTTGACATCCGGTATTATTTTGTATTAGTTTCAGGTGTACCGCACAGTGGTCAGACCCCCATATACTTTTACAAAGTGGTCTCCCCGATATTTCCAGCACCCACCCGGCCCCATACACAGTTATTACAATATTACTGACTATATTCCCTGTGCTGTATATGTCCCTGTGACTCCTCTGTGATGACCAATCTGTATTTCCCAATCCCTCCACCTTTCCTGGCTTTAAAAAAAATTAAATTTATTGAGGTGACATCGGTAAATAAAATTACATAGATATCGAGTATACAATTCCATAATACATCATCTATATGTTGCACGGTGGGTTTGGTTTTGGTCTTGGTAAAGAGTTTGGTGAGGAAGGGCGGTCATTGTATATGTCACGATGGACGGTAATGCATGCCGTGGAATGAGGAGCAAAGGGGGATTGGACAAGTCACTGACCTGGTATAAGAACTCCAGGTAAAATGAAATGAACAGATCACTGATCTGGTATAAGAACTCCAGGTAAAATGAAATGAATGGAATAACCCTCTATGTTTTAATAAGTGTAATTTAAAGAAGGCTATTATTTTTTTAAAGAGTAAAGTTGGATCTTGGAGGAGCTAGCAGGTTTCTCAAATGACAAATGTCTGAAATAACAGCCCCTATCTAACTGCTCTCCTAGTGCAGATGTGAGAGATGTGGCCCGGGCCAGCTGTATTTCTCACTGCATGTTTACAATACTTTTTTTGCACCCAACTCACTTGCTACCATGACCATATCTATTCTGTGGCTTTCGGGTTAGCGATGGATAATCTAATTCCACAATGTTTGGTATAATGCAACAGTGAAGTCATAGCTTGGAGTTTTCTTTATGATAAAATTATAAATTACTAACACTTGGCATAGATCTATTAATGATTGGTACTTTTTTTTAGTCTCTTTCCAGTTTTTTATCCATATAGGTATTTGTCCACTTCTTCTAGGTTGTTGGGCTATCTATCCTGTTGGCATATTACTTGTAGTGTTCACAGTATTCCCTTATAATCTTGCTTTATTCGTGGAAGGTTGGTAATAATGCCCCCTTTTTCATTAGTTTGATTTTGCTAATTTCAATCCCCATCCTCTTTCTCTCTCTCTCTCTCTCTCTCTCTCTCTCTCTCTACTCTCTCATAGCTTTATCAACTTAGTTGCTATTTACAAAGAACTATCTCTTGGTGGTATTAATTTTCTCTATTATTATTCTATTTTCTATTTTACTCATTTCTTCTCTAATCTTTATTACTCCCTTCCTTTTCTTCATATGGGTATAATTATTATTTTATTCCAGTTTCTTTAAATATAAGGTTAGCTTTCTGAAATACTTTCTATTTTAACGTGGACATTTATAGATATTAATTTTCCCCTAAGTACCATTTTGACTATCTCTTAAACTTTGATTTTTGTTTTCATTCATCTCAAATCACTGTCTAATTTTTCTTTTTTAACTTTTTTTTTCTGGATTCATTGAAATAGAACTGACATATCACTGTGTGTTTAAGGCACACAATATGGTAATTTGATACGCGTATACACTGTGAAACAATTACCACCGTAAGTTTAGACATTCTTGTGATTTCTTCCTTGAGACATTAATGAACCAAGTAAGTGTTGTTTAATTTCCACATATTTTTTAATTTTCGTATGTTAGTGATTTCTAATCTCATTCCATTATGGTTAGAGAGCAGCACCTTTGTTTGATTTCAATTCTTATACATCTACTGAGACACATTCTGCGACCTAATATATGGTCTATTCCATACAAAGTTCCATGTACACATTCACTGAACAGAATATGTGTCAGGGGGGACCCCCAAAACTGGAATCTATTCATTAAAAATTGTGCATTCATTCTTACATGTTTAAACTTCAGTCACTTCCAAAGTACTCTCCATTTGACGCAATCCACCTATCAAGACTTTGTTTCCACTGCTCAAAACAGTTTTTAACTTGTCGATTCTGATGCCTTTTAGTGCTTCTTCTGGCTTTTTTTTTCCCACCGCTTCCATAGCAGCAAAACTTTTTCCTTAGAGGACTGTTGTCATCCAGGGAAACAAAGAAAAGTTGCTCAGGGGTAAGATCAGATGAATAAGGAGGACAGGGCATGCGGGTCATGCCATTTTTGGTCAAAAACTGCTGAACATGCAGCGCGGCGTGGGCAGGTACACTCGTAAATCACCCATTGTGATGGGCAAACATGTTGAGCCTTCAAAAAAATTCACTAAAGCCGAACGTAGCCTCTCACGACAATGCCAGCTGGCACACTGATACAGATGGGTTCCTAGAACACTCACCTGGCTGGGGAAGCCTGTACCACCAGGGGTCCACCCTCCAGAAAATAATTATGGGGTTTTTTGGGGTCCCCCTTGTATTCTGCTGTTATGAGGTAGAACGTCCTAAGGTCTCTGTGAGATTTAATTGACTTACTGTGTTGTTCAGATCTTTTGTTTCCTTGTTTGTCTTCCTTGTTGTTCTACTCATTATGGAAAGAGGGCCATTGAAGTCTCCCCCATTATGTTTTTAATTGTCTATTTCTCCTGTATATTATGTGAGTCTTGCTTCCTGTGGTTTGACTTCTGTTGTTAGGCGCATATGAATTTAAAAGTATGTTTTCTTGATACGTTGACCATTTTATCACTATAAAATATCCTTCTTTCTCTTTAGTAACATTTTTTTCTTAAACTCGATTTTTTGTCTAATGTTGTATAGGTCTTTGGTTCCCCTCTGGATAAAGTTTTCATAGTATGTCTTTATCATCCTTTTATTTTAACCTAACTGTCTTTGTTTCTCAAATATCTCCCTTATGGAAAATATTTATTCAGGCCACTCTTTCCTATCAATTCCAACAATGTATGCCTTTTGAATTTTTAATCGATTTAATATTAATGCAGTTACAAGTGAAGAAGAATGGATTTGTATTTTCCATTTTCTATTTGTTTTTAATACGCCTTCACCCCTTTTTGTTCCACACCGGACCACCATTGCCTCCTTTTGTACTTTCCAGTGTACCCGTTTAGTCCCCTTGTTTCACTGCCTGTACTTGGGAATGAGCTTCTCATTGGTTGTCACGGTGACCACAATTAACATCTTAACTTGAAACACTCCAATTCACCTTGATACAAATGTAATTTCATCACACTAAATAAAATTTCTCTGTTCCTTCCTCACTCCTTTGCCCTCTTATTGTTGTACAAACTATAGCTTTATTCACAAAAGCTCATCAACACAATTTTAAAATTAATACTTAATGAAGTCGTATACTAAATCAGATAGGCAAAGAAAATGTTACAGAAATCCAACAGTATTCTCTTATATTCGCCTGTGAAATTATCTTTATCTGTACTCTTATTTCTTTGTGTTGATTCACGTTATTATATTATAATAGTGGAATGGTGATTTCCTGCCTTCTTTATTATTTTTATATTTATTATTTGGAATTCTTATAGAAAGATGTATCTTTTCTTATGCATTTATTTATGTAAGTATGGACTTACCAATTTTTCCCAGCTTTATTGAAATATCATTAACATATAATATGGTTCGTTTAAGGTGTACAATGAGTTGCTCTCATAGGCTTATATGAAAATGATTCCCACCACATTTCTTTTCTGGGGTGAGAATATTTAACATCTGCTTTCTTGGCAACTTTCAAGCATATAACATGGAATTTTCTTAAGTACTTCCTTACCTTCCGGCAATACAGTACTCATCTTGTGTTTTTCCTGCGTTATTCATGGAATCAAACATTTCTCCAGGCATCTCTGTTTTGCTGTTGCTGCTGCTGTCACGTTGTTGGGTAACAGTATTCCAAAATTAGTTGTGCTTGTTGATATTAGCATGCCACTCTTTCTAGATCCTTTCAGCTAACAGAGAGCTAGAAATATATGTATGTCCTCATGCGTGTACACCCAATATATCCATATATTTCCGTATTTATTTTTCTAAATTGTTCTAAATATATAGATAAATGAAAATAACCTGGAGTTCGTGCTGGTATCTACAACTTTAGTCCAGAAGCGCGAGACTCATGCTAGCCTTCCTGCTTGCTTATTCATAACTCCTTTCGTTAACAATGGCACAACTGTCCCTGAGCTGCAAATTTTTAATTATTATCCTCGCTTTATGTATGCATAGACACTTAAATTTCCCTCCCTTCAGCTCGTGCTTCTGAGATGCCGTGCTTCTGAGTAAAGGAAGAGGAAGCATCGGACTTGATCGTCTGTGTTTATGGGCATGAAACTAAAAGCAGATTGGAACTTGGCAAAGTGTCAAGTCAAGTGTTAGTGGAATGGGAGCAGCCTGTGAAGTCTCAAGGAAATAAGCAGCAGAATTGGGGTAGTCTGGGCTGTTCTAAGGCACTTTCGTGGACTCAGCCTCCGTCCCCCAGAAATATCACTGGGGCGGGCCTCAGGGGTGGCTGCTGGTACATGCCTGCGATCGGGACACCCATGTCATAAAACATTTCAGTCTGGACTTCCTGGGGATATGTGGCCTAACTACGTAGATTTCCTTTCGAAGGACCAAACTGGGAACTGCCACCTGCCGGGCTGGGAGCTTGGCGTGCCCTCCTGGCGCGTCCACCCCTCAGTTTTCTCACGATAGAGAGAACTGGTCCTCCCGACGTTCCTGCTCACCTCTCCGCAAACCCCTTGCTTCCTCATAGACAGTAGTCACGTTACTCCCTCGGGAAGGACCAGAATATGGCCTGACACGGAGAAGGAGCCCTTTCCACCTCTTGCCCTCTCCACATTCCCCTGTTGGCTTCAGCATTCTGGCACGCCCGTCTGAGTGACAGTGGTTTGAGCAAACTCACTCTGATAATAAATGACCTCACCTGTCCGTGCCTTGACACAGATATGGGTCTTGGGGGAGGTGCTGGAGCCGAGGACGACGTCGTGAGCAGGACAGCTGGAGCACTTAAAAAGCTATTCTGGGCCCAGGGTGTCCACATCCTCACCAACACTTACTGTCTGTGGTATGGGTGAGGTGGTATTTCATTGTGGTTTTGATTTGCATCTCGCTAATGACTAGCGACGTGGACCATGTTTTATGTGCTTTTTTTGCCATTTCTGCATCTTTTTAAAAGAAATGCCTATCAAATCCTTTGGCCCTCATTCAATGTTTTAGGGTGTTTTTGGTCTCATAACTCTCCAAGAGTTATTAGAATAACTCTCACCGCAGAGAATCGTTCAACAACCCTCCCAAGAAGTATCTCGACTCCTTTCCGCCCATAACTACGGGGCACCTTGGGAGGAATGAGTGGGGATCTACGGTGTAGAGATTGTGGAAGGAGAAGACCCTGGCAATGTGTGGATCGATGTTGGTAACAGTTGCGGCTGCAGTTTCAAATGGATGAAGGTCTGTGGAGATGGAAGATATAAAGGTCAAATTTATTTGCAGTAGATAAACAAAGAGAGGGGCCATTCTGAATGGAAGGCCTTTGCAAAGTCTGGACAGTGTCCCTGGAGCCCTGTAGGTCAGGGTGGTCTCTCCATGACCCGGATCACCCCTAGGGAGTTAAGGTTACAAGGGGTCCTGCGGTCAGATTTAGAGAGTATGGGAACATTTCCCCTTACCATCCTCCTCCAGCCGGCCCCATCCGCCATCACCTGCTCGTCCATGTAATAGCCAATGAGGACGCTGGAATGCAGACTTCCCACCAGCTGCCTGTCCAGAAATAACTTCCTGGGCTTGGGTTTCTGAGGACTAATTTAACTTAAACGAGGAAAGGAACAAAACTCACGTTCTGTTATTTAATAAGCAGAATACATCGGAAGCCTGAATCCTCAAGAAGCAAATTAAAAGCCTAGAGGGTATAAGCATCCAACAACCCATGAGGAGGAAAAAGTTGCATCTTCTGTGACCTGAGAAAAATGAGCAGTATTCCCTATCTACCATATTACGTTCATGTTTGTGTCTTTATCTTCCTGGGCCATTTTCTTTGTTTATTTTTTCATTAAATTTGTTGGGGTGACATCGGTCAACAAGATCACAGAGGTTTGAAGTGTGCCATTCTATAAGGCACTGCCTGTACATCACATTGCGTGCCCACCCCCCAAAGTCAAGTAGACCTTTTATGTATCAAATATCCCGCTCACCCCAATGACAAGGAGTGTCAGTTGCCAATTGCCATATAACAAAAAAAGGGCAACCATTTAAATATGCTCTTGGATTCTGAGGTGCAGTAGGAAAAACTTCATTGCTTTGTAATGTCCAGGGCCTCAAATGGAAAAACACAAGTGCATGGGGAGTGATTCAAACAATGGGGGCCCTGAATCATCAAGGGGCCCCATAATTCCAGGGCGTGGTGCCTCACCCCTCAGGGCCACTCCCAAACCTGGCGCAGCTGGGACTGTCAACGACAGTTCTCTCTGGGGTTGTTGCCATGGCTCTACTTCCACGGCAGGAAAAACTAGTTGGACACTGTACATAGTGGCTGAGCGTCAGAGAGTAGGTGCTTCCGTGTGCAGAGCCGGGCAGCACAGCCTTCGTGACCTTGACTCGGAAGTCACAGAGCAGCCAACCCACACTCTGTTGGCTGGATCGCTCACACGTTCACCCAGTTTCAAGGGGCGGGGAGAGGCTTAACTTCTACCCCTCGATGGAGGTAATTTCAAAATAATTTTGGCAAATTTTTACAACCACCACAAGTCTGGAAAGAGCTGCATCCTTCTCTCGTGGAACTATTAAAGGAGGAGGAAAACCCTGAAGGTTCCCAATTTCAGCTATTGTCTCTGATTATACATGGATTTTTGCCTATGTCCTTTAAGTGAGTCCCTGGAAGAGGGGGCTGGTTCGAGGACGCTAAAATTAATATCATTTCCCTCATCTTGGCCATATCAGCTACCCTTCCCTCATTGATCATCTAATCCTCACAAGACATTTCTTGTGGAAGACGGTAGAGACAAGAGCCAGGGTCATTGCTTCGTGGAGCTGAAAGATGTAAGAATGTTTGCAATTTTAGGGTTTGTTTTGAGAATGCACTGGTTCAGGGCAGTCTTTCTGTGCGCAACTTCATACCAGCCACCTGTGCTCACAGGGGTCCGTTTGCAGCCTGTACTTCATGTTTGTTGCCCTGAGGGACGTTTGTGATCGTGCCCACTAGTCATCACTTGGCAGGACATCTTCCCGGATCTTGATATGAAGGCTTCTGAGCTCGTTGACCTCTTCCTCCAATTTTTTTGCAGTTTCTACCAGTGATGGCTTTAAAGCACAAGTCCAGTCATCTTTATTACTCCCCTCTCTCCATGGTTTGAAATAAATTTTGGACTATATTTGATTTTTTAAAATAGCCTAGCCCTGACTGGTACAGCTCAGTTGGTTGGGCATCATCCGACAAAGCAAAAGGCCTCCGGTTCGATCCCCGGTCAGGGCACATGCCTGGGTTGCAGGTTTCAGTCCCTAGTCGGGGAGTGTGCGAGAGGCAACCAATCAATATTTCTCTCCCTCTCTTTCTCCGTCCCTTTCCCTCTCTCTAAAAATACAATAAATAAAATCTCTTTTAAAAATAGCCTATTTGTTGCCCAGGCTGGCATGGCTCAGTGGATAGAGCGCCGGACTGCAAAGTAAAGGGTCACCAGTTCGATTCCCAGTCAGCGCATGTGCCTGGGCTGCAGGCCAGGTCCCCAGTAGGGAGCGTGAGAGGCAACCACACGTTGATGTTTCTCTCCCTCCCTTCCTGTCTCTCTAAAAATAAATAAATAAAACCTTTTAAAAAAATAACCTATTTGTTGACTAGAGCTTCAGGTACAATAAGGTGGGACAGGGGGATAACTACTCCCATACAAGGCTCAATATTAACAATATGTAAGGTAAGATCTTAATGGAACAACAAAAAGCCTACGTCAAGGTCATGGTCCCTGAGAGAACATGTAGAGGACCGGCATGTGGTATGTGTAGCATGAGCAAATAACATACTAATGTGGTTAAGCCACAGATACTTTTGACTAAGTTTGCGACCACAGTATAACCTAGCTTAATCTAATGTAGAATCATTAGCAAATCAGCATACTCTAATATCACCAAAACCAAAACATGTGGTCTTGGCTTATCAGTAAGTAGCAGGAAGTACAGAAACTGATACCTGAGCCTAGAAATACAATCATCTATCTTTTGCGGTAGCAAAACACAGAGTCACTGCACTGCCTTCAGTAAGTTGTGAGGTTAACCACATGCTTCCTGAGCCAGCAACTTCAGAGGAAAACTTGGGAAACAAAACCCTGGCTCTGAAGTTGGCAGCTATTGCTAACAGCTAGTAAAACATCTAAGCAAGAGATCAGCTCGGAGAAGAACGGAACGGTTTGGAAACAGGAGAAAAGGTGGGAATGGGAGTGAGATTTTTAAATAATTTATAAAGAAACTGGCCAGTAAAATCCATCAGTGTGTTAACAAACCTTATCAAATACATCGAATACAGAGTCTGGCACAAATAACACCCCTTTTTCTTATTACGAAATCATAAGCATGTAATTCTGTAGCATAACAACATCACACTCAAGCACACCATGTGACAGTCTAGGTGAAACGTTCACATTAAAACTATAAATTATTACCCCATATTATTACCCTACCAAGCACACTCAAGCAGGCATTACTTCTGCCGCATCCTGTATAGTATCCTTTGCGTTCTTCGTAGATTTAAAGGTACCATTTCCCCCTCCCTATATGTTGGAAGAGAAAGGCATGGGGATGAGAACACAAAGAAATGGCGAGCTGACAAATTCTCAGAAGTAACTGTGGCCATGGATACCCATACAAGAACTTGATTGACATAAGCTTCAGGTACACAATATTGCAACTCAACACCTGTATGCACTGCAATATGCTCACTACCCAAGGTCTAGTTTCCATCCGTCACCATACAGTTGACCCCACCCAGCCACTGTGTTGTACCTCCACCCTCTTCCTCTCTGGTATCCACCAATCTGTCATCTGCATCTGTTCTACAAGTTTGTTTGTTTTGTTTTGTTTTGTTTGTTTGTTTTGTTTTTTTAATATTCCACATGAGTGAAATCCTATGGTATCTGTATTTCTTTGCCTGACTGATTTCATTTAGCATAATATCCCCAAGGCCCATCCATGTTTTTTGCAAATGGTAAGATTTTAACTTTTTTTTAAAAGATTGTATTTATTTATTTATTTTTAGAGAGAGAGGAAGGGAGAAAGAAAGAGAGGGAGAGAAATATCAATGTGTGGTTGCATCTCACGTGCCCCCCCCCACACTGGGGACCTGGCCTGTAGCCCAGGCATGTGCCCTGAACTGGTGGTTCACAGGTGGACACTCGATCCACTGAGCCACGCCAGCCAAGGGCAGATTTTTTTTTTTAAATCCTCACTCGAGGATGCTTATTGATTTTTGTAGAGAGAGGGGAAGGGAGGAGGAAAAAGAGAAACATGAATGTGAGAGAAAAACATTGATCGGTTGTCTCCCATACACACCCCAACCGGGATCGAGCCTAAAACCTAGGTATATGCCCTGATCGGGGATCGAACCTGCAACATTTGGTGTACAGGACAATGCTCCAACCAACCGAACCACCTGGCCAGGGCAAGATTTGAACATTTTTATGGCTGAGTAGTATTCCTGTGTGTGTGGGTGTGACATTCTCTTGACTCATCTATTGTCAAACACTTAAGTTGCTTCCATATCTTAGCTATTGTAAATAATGCTGCAATGAGCATCAAAATTTACGCATATTATTGAATTAGTATTTTTGTACCTATTGGATAAATACCCAAAAGTGGAATAGTTGGATCATATGATAATTTTATCCTTAATATTTTTGAGGAATCTCCATGCAGTTTTCCATGGTAGCTGCACCAATTTTAAATCCCGCTAACCACACAGGAGGGTTCCCCCTTCTCCACATCCTGTCCAACAGTTTTTAGTACTTGTAATTTTTAATGGCCTTTTTAACAGGTGGGAAGCACTGTCTCATGGGGGCTTTGATTTGCATTCCCCTTATAACTAGTGAAGACGAGCATGTTCTCATGTACCTGTTGGGCGTCGGTATGTCTTCGTCGGAAAAATGTTTATTCAGACCCTCTTCGCATTTTTTAATCATGTTGTTGGTGGGATTTTTTTTGTTGTGTTGAATTGTATAAATTTTTATGTAACTTTAATATTCACTGGCTTCAAAACATCTCCACAAAAAGTAAACTCCCTCGTGCTGCTACCATGTCCACCTGAAGCATGATGTGTTAGGTGGGATAGAGCAATCTTTGATTTGGGGATGTAAATTAAAGATAAACCTGCCCTGGCTGGTGTGGCTCAGTAGGTTGAGCATCAACTTGCAAACCAAAACGTCACCAGCTCCATTCCCAGTCAGGACACTTGCCTGGGTTGCAGGTTCGGTCCCCAGTGAGGGCATGTGCAAGAGGCAGCCGATCAATGTTTCTCTCTCTTTCTCCCTCCCTTCCCCTCTCTCTAAAAAGTAATTAAATTTTTTTAAAAAGATAAATCTGATATTCCAAGCTATATGATCAAAAATGAAAGGACACTGAAATGGAGCTCATTCCGTGGGGGGCGGAACAAGGAGAGGTCACCAGGAATGTGTGGAGGCACTAGAAATGCCTTGTTCTGCCGGTACCATTCAGGCATCGGATGTATATGCACATGCCCTTCGAATTGCATTTCTCTGAACCTCAAAAGCTTTGTTACTCCAGCACCAGGGATGGGGTGCTGAGAACAAGGCTCTAATTTGATCATATGATGTATAGAATTTTTTCTATGGGGATTTCAGCAGAAATATGTTGCCCCGTCCTGCCCATATGTGCTTTGTTCCTGGGAAGAAAGCAGGGCTCAGGTATTTGGGGAGCGGGCAAGAAGAGAGGCCACTGACCAGCTGGGAAGGACCTTCCAGGGTCAAGTGTGTGTTCATGGAGCTGGATGGGCACCCTCATGGCACCTGTACCTCTCTATTGATGGACGCTGCACTGGGCAATTAGGAGAGAGATGAACTGACGGCTGCAGAGTTCTATTCTCATTCCCTTCTCCCTGCCTACCCCTCCATCCAAATAATCGAGACTGATTAGCTTTTATCTTATCTAAAAGTACAAGATTAGATTTATCATAGTTTCATCTATGTGGCCGATATTGCATGCTAATTATCCCTACAGATGTAATTATGGGGTATTATTCTTTTACTGGGTTCTGGGCACTATTCTATTGTTTTATTGGAGACGCATATTTCCTTCTCCTTTTTTTTTTTTTTTTGGTTTTGGACACAACTTTAAAAAATGGGGGGAAAGAGCCTGGAATTTGGCAAGGAGTACATCAAGGCTTTGAAAGCGAGTTATGGCTTCATAAAGACAGAATTAAGAAAACAGATGAATCTCAGGAAGCTTTGCCCAGATCTGAGAAATGTGAGTAGGGCTCCCGGTCAGCGGCCTTTCTCCTGGTTCACAATCCGACACCGCAGGGAATGAGTTAACGGGCTCCATGGCAACGGTCTCTTTCCACAACCAGCAGCTCTGGCCACGTGAAACTCTCGGGCTACAGCTGGACACACGGAGGGCCCTGAGTGATAGTGAATGATCCACTCATAATATAAGGTGTTGAATACCTGACACCTCAAGTTTCACATGATTTTTAGGGTGACTTTGCAGGCAGAAAAATATAATTACATTTCTGTGAACTGTCTGCTTTGCTAGCTGTATGTCCCCATCCAGAATTCTAGACCCGGAGCGCCATTGCTCCCTACAAAGTGCACCTCACATCCTCCAAACTTTTTCTCCCCAAACTTAGCCTCAAATCTTAATTCGTGATTTGATGTACAAAACTAGAGTAGATTTGAAGTTGCAATTTGGGGGACATCTCACAATGTGACTTAAAGAGAATAGGGGGTGTGAGAGGGCGTGTGTGTTCCCAGGGCACTTCTGCACCCAAGGCGAGTCATTGTTCTAGGACCTTCGGGGTAACCGCCATAGGACCACTTCCATTCCCTCAGGACATAGCTCTCATCTGGCCCCCTAACCCTCAGTCTCCATGTGTGCGGCCTCCCCTTGGTCACACTGAGACATGGCTTCACGTCAAGCTCCTACCCTCTTACCTGTCCTATGTGCTCATTGGCCACAGAGGACACCCCTGCTGGGTGGCATCCCCAGGGTGCGGTCGAATGGGAAACACGTCACACTTACGATAAAAAATATTTAATAAAAAGCAGAATGGGACAGGACGCTAGCACAAGGTGTTGTGGAAATAAAGTTTGTACTAAGCAAAAATATTTTAAACGTTTTCCACGATTTCGGCCTTGACTGGAATGGACGCTGAGTTTTCCTGAGGGGTGAGGTCAGCTCTTGGAGAGTCTAGATGCTTTATGAGGCTTTTAATGGAAAGAACAGTAATCTCTAAGGAAAAAAATAAAATAAAACAGAACCGTGTTTCCTGCCGGTTGCTTTGCTCATTCCAGCTCCCCAGCTCCCCGAAGGGGCTTCTGCCCAAAGCTGTGACGATTGTTTGGAGGACGTGCTGTATCATTTTGTTTATTAAAACAAAGGATGACGTTTTTGACGACAGAGGACAGTGATGCGAATCCGAGGTGCCGGTCCTCAGAGCACAGGGGTGACAGGGGCGAGAGGAGAGACTGCACAGGCAGCCCTCCTGTGGGGGCACTGTCTCAGGAGCCCACACCTTCTTGGTGGTCCCCTCCGGGTTAGCCATTTGTCTTACGCCTTCCAGGTGGCTGGGTGGGAAGTCACTCTTCTGGCTTTACAAGCCTTTGTGTCTCTGTCACTTTTCGCCGTACTCCATGCCAAAGCTCGCGGCGTCTGAGAATGCAATTTTGGAGCACTTGTAGGTAGTGAAAGGTTTTGCCATTTAGTCATAGAAATGTACCTGTCCTGTCTCCCCTGAACACATTTAACTCTTTTTAGATCTTTGGATCGGTCCATAGGCTTCTCCTAGTCAACCAGCTTGGGGTCCAACTTTAAGCCATGGGCAAGTATTCCTGTCGGACCCAGCCTCCTGCAGATAACAAAAATAAGTAAATATATTTAGTTTTAAGTATTAAAATATAAATATCTGTAACATACTTAAATATTTTCTACCAATTATATTTTAGTATATTAATGCAAATATTGCGTTAATAACACAGTACTAATATTTCATTGTCATTACTCTCGAAACACTTTAAAATATATTCTTTAAAATTTATATAAAATTTATATAATTTTTCCCTGGCTGGGTGGCTCAGTTAGCTGGAATGTTGTCCCCTACTCCAAAAGTTTTCAGGTTTGATCCCTGGTCAGGGTACATACGTAGGCTGTGGGTTCGATCTCCAGTTGGGGTGCGTACTGGTGGCAACCAATGGATGTTTCTCTCTCACATCAATGTTTCTCTCTCTCTCTCTCTCTCTTCCCCTTAATCTCTCTCTAAAATCAAGAAACATATCCTCAGGTGAGGATTAAAAAATAAAATAAAATGTATAATATAATTTTTAACTTGAAACATAAAATATAAGCCAACTCTTTGAAGTCACCCCAGAGCAATCGGAAGCAGACAGCTACTAAAGAGGAGTTGACACCCGGTTGTGAGGGTGTTTTTAGCCCGAGGGCAGTTTCAAGTCCCTGTCCAGGAAGGACCAATAAAATTCCCATGAAAAATCACATCGGTGGTTTTACTGGCATGAAAAAGCAGAGGACAGAGACTGAGACAGTCACATGAGCTGGAAATGAGGAGGAGGTCTCTGCAAGAAGACACCCAAAAGGAGGGGGGCTAAACTCTGCTTACACTCTGCCCAACCCTCTGGGTGCCCCTGCCACCGGCACACAGGGCAGACCCCGCGCCCCCCAGCGGAGGCCTGAATGAGACTTCCGCTCCCACCAGCCGCGAATTTACAGTCATCGTTCCATTAGAGTAACTGCCTGCGTTACACTCACACACACTCACTCACACACATGACCTGTTCAGAAAAAAAGCATCACAATCAAGATTGTTTATAACTATCTTTCCAAATGTCTAGTACACAATCCAAAATTCTGCAGCATGTGAAGAAGCAGAAAAATGGGCTCCATGCTCAGGAGCAAAGACAATAAACAGAGAGCCAACAGCCCTTCTTCGGGCCATGAACTTCGGGATGGCCGGGCGGCCACTCGTGATGGTCACAAGCAAAATGTGACCTAGTGAACGGCTTCAGGCCGCCTGGAGACAAAGCGGGAAGGAAGGTGTGGGGGCGAAAAAGCGTGAGCTTTGCTGCCGTCAGCCACACTTCCCATCCCAGCTAGGGGACCCTGACAGGGACACTTAAAGGCAGAGCACTGCGGGCAGGGGCCGGCTAGAAACCAGAATGTTCTCAGTTGAGGCCGTCAGAAAAATAACTACTGCCGGGTCCTGCATCTGTATCTGGTGATGATGAGGGAGGGTGTGGTGTCAGGGGCGGGTGGGTGGGAAAGACAGGACAGAGCTGTCTTTGCCGGGAGGGCTCCTGTTTCCTCCTTGATGCAGCGTTGAGGATCTTACTTGCACCCTTGCACGGCCTCGCTCCTTACGTCCAGGGGCGAAGCAGTGGAGGGTGATGGGGCACATGCCTGTGTGTGCCTGTGTGTGCGTGCATGTGTATCTGCGCACACGTGTGTGTGCATACGTGCATGTGCATGTGTGCGCGCCTGTGCCCACAGTTCTGTGTGTGCACCATGTACATGTGCACAGACGTGTGCATGTGAGCATGCGCGCGCGCGCGCACCTGTGTGTCTTCAGTGGCCCATCCCTCCGCTTAAAAGTTCAGGGCTCCTAAGTAAGTTGTGTCTCTTATTTTGTTTTTCGTGGTGGTGGCGGTGGTAGCGGTGCATTCAGTTTTCATTTTCTTTCAGAAAAGTAAAAAATATTGTGCGGCCTGCGTGTAAGTTCAAAATTTTTTCACAAGTTATCCAACACCCAGTCCAGAGAAACACCACCAGCAATTCAGAAACTTCTTGTGGTCCCTCGCAATCGCCCCTCCTGGATCACGCCGCTGTCCTACCATAAAGTGTTTCTGGCGTGCAGAAAAATACTTTGTCGTAACCAGAGAGGGGCTGTCCCCACATCATTCAGTGGTTACCCTGTCTATGCTAATCTGGAAGGGATAGTGCCGTCACTGGGGCTGAAAAATGGACCTGATGATCCTGGAAGGCAAAAGCAGCTGCCTCTTTCCCAAGAGTACTTGGAGATGGATGCCAAGAAGTTTCTGGAAGGCTGAATTAACTGAAAAACAGCAACAACAAAAAACCTGATGTTTGCACCTGCCCATCTCTATTCTTCTCTGACCAGAGGCCCCCAGTAGCTGGGACATGGACAGGGATGTGAGAAGGAGAAACAGCAGGTGGGTGTCAAATTTGGTCTGGTCCGATCTCGGAGGCTCTAACTGCATCTGTCTGATGAAATCTGGAGTTCAGAGCCATTTTCCGGTAGCCCGGCACCTCCGCCCCTCCAGCCGAGCTCACCTCAGGCTTCCTTAGAAACGGTTGCCAAGGTAGCAGAGCGTACCAGACCCCCCAGCCCTCCGTGCAGTGAGCTGGAGCGTGCGCAGTTGCCCTGGTGCAATGCAGGGGTCTCCTCTGCGCCTGCGCCAGTCGCGGAAGGAGCAGTGGGGTCCAGAGGTGCTGTGTCGCATCTGCTGTGTTTTCACCACCTGCTTCCTACCCACCTCCCCCTGCCCAGAAAAATGTGTCTCCGTATGCCCGTGAGAGGGATGGCTGGACATCATCGGGTTAGGGTTTTCACGTGGGTTCTGTGGCGGGGACTCAGAGAGGAAGTCAGCTGTGGCTGAGGTTTGACAGGGGGTGAATGATGAGCTCAGGGGGACTATGACTTCATACAGGACACATTAAAAAAAAAGCAGAGCCTTGAAAAGTTCACGAAGAGACTGAAGCAGAGAGGTCCCAGGTGCAGGGGTGTGGGAAGCAGAGGAGGCAGCTTCCCGACGGAGGGGGTCGAGTCCCACGAGCAGTGACACATGTCTCAGATTTCACAATGTGATGGTCAGCAGAGACCTTCGCAAGAGGTTTTGGTTGAGGGGATAAGTAACCCCTTAAAAGAAAACCGGAAAATGAACACTTCATAACCCTAGGAAGAGACCCTTTTCCTGTCCATACGCCACCTGTCTCCGGAGCACCCCCCCAAAAAAACCCACAAAAAACATCGTTTCCAACTCAGACTCCTGGAAGAAACCTAGTAACTGCCAGCAGACATTCTAGTGCTAACCTCCAGCGACCCCGAGGGGGCACATTGGTAACCTCTTGACATATTTCATGGTTTTAAAAGACATACCATTCCAGGGTCTATTCTTGCCCTGGCCCGATGCCCGGAGTGGGCTTGTGGATGGATAGGTCCAGCTGGAAGCCTAAGTAACAGCAGGTCCTTAAGGTAGACCTCTCTATGTTTGGGTGACACGGAGACGAGAGAAACATGACCCCCAGACTCATATTTTAAAAATATTTGGCCAAGAGTTCATTGGTAGGGCTCAGCCTACCAATTTCTAACTGTTTTCTGTTAGAAAAAAAAAAAAGGCATCACCATCGAAGATAAGGCACGTCTCTGTTTTGAAAGTTCTGTGACATTTTAATCGTTGAGAAATATTAATTTCATGAATGCTTCAATAACTATAACTTGAACTTCCCAAAGATAAAGGTAACAAAACGTTTCTCATGTGTCTGTCATTCTTAATCTCCGCATGGGGGCTTTCCAAGAAATTTTTCAACATAAAACTTCTTCACAATCACGCAAAAGAAGAAAATCTTGAGGAAATGAAATGAGTCGCTTATTCTCTGTTCACATCATTTGTTTCCAGAATTGCGACTTCCTTCTGATCCCTGGCAAATGTCCACCAGTGGCTTCAGGGCAGCCACGGCTTGGATTGCATTTTCTTAGAACAGCAGCATGGGAATCCAAATTGCGATAAACATGTTCAATTCTATCCCGTGTTGCCGGACTTTGAATTCTCATGTGCTTGACCATTTTCCCATTGCCTTCTTAGCTTTTTATTAGTTTATAGAAGTCCCTTATATTATCTAGTTATGAAATTTACATATATGTGCGCTAAGCATACGACTTTTCCCTTTTTTTCACTACCTTTTGCTGATTTTAGACCACTGGGATTTATTTTTATAATCGATTTAAGATAGGGATTTAGCTACATTTTTGCAAATGGGTGAGAACCAAATGTTGCAACACGATATTTTTAATGCCTTAACTTTATCCAATTAGGAATGCTCTAATTAGTTTGAAAAAATTTCTATGTACACTTTGGGTTTAAACACAGTCTAAACTGTTTTCCTCTTAACTCATCATCCATATTTATAATATATCCAGTTCTCAACTAAAAAAAAAAAAAACCTCTCTAAATTGAGTTTTCAGGGGTCAGCAGTCAAGAGTTCTTCCAAAAATCCACTTATGACAGATTTTCCCATACCATTAAAACAACTAACTTAGAGATCATTAAAATCCGGGGGGCAGAGGTGAATATTTTTTAAATTGACCATTCTTGTCACTTAAAATCCGTTATTTCAAGTACCTTTTGTTTGTCTGTTTTGCTTTGGGGTGGGAGGTTGGAGTGCAAAATTTGTCAACAAACCCCTCCTCGGCTTTTCCTGTTGACTTCTTTCTGTAGATTCCAACCTGACAGGTCCTCAAGTGTTTGATTGCTGGGTGGGAGCATGGATCTGGCAGATTTTCAGCTCCCGACGAGTCCCCAGTCATCCCCCACCCAAATCCTCAAATATCTGCTTTACAGCAAGGACACCAGCACCCCTCCCGCGAAGCCTGGAGTTTATACATAACACATCCAAACGCGTTGCTTTAAAACGATCTTCCATCCCTCGAGGTATCTTTGTTGGGACAGTCCTCACCAAGCGGGTAACAGCGCCATCTAGCATCCAAAACTGGGAGTCCTGGGCAAGAGGCGAACTGCATCCAAAAATCCCCGGGAGCTGCTAGAAAAAAGGGTTCTGAATTGAGGGGAGGGGGGACAGAACAGAGTCAAAAATGGTGCAAAGGGGCTGATGATGTAGTGATGAGGGTGGTCACTGCAGCAGGAACTTTAAAATAACCATAATGCACAGCTGCCGCAAAATTTAAAGCAATCTGGGGTTGTGTAAACGTAGTAATGACTCTTACGCCCAACTTTCCCATCTCATTGAACTTCATAGATGTCAACGGTCTTGCGAATTGACCAGAAACCACGAAGGCGTTTGGGCCTATGCAAATAGACCCAAAAGTACCTCCACAAATGCGTGTGTTGCTCTTATTTTTAAATAGTTCTTATTTACAAATATCAGAATTTTCCATATTACCATAGAAAGAGCTTTCATTATTTTTATCTATGGGGCATCCAGGATGATAATTGCCCTATTTCCTTGTCAGCCATCTATTTATAAATCATTAGATCATTTCTAATTTCCTCACCATCACAAACAATGCTGCCGTGGACAGACATTTGTGTCCTTTTTAAAGATCTATTTATGGAAAAAATGGAATAGTTAGGTCTCAAGTGTAGGCACATTTCACATTTTGCAAGGAATTTAAAAATATCTGCCCCCGAAGAGGCGCTGGACAACCCTGTCCTGACCTCAAGCAGAGAACGGCGACCCCTGGCAGTCATCATTCCAGGCAGCTAACCCCTCGAAGCCCTCCCTGCCCGTGAGCACGGGCTCTGCGGCTGACACGTGTGGAGACCGAAATATGCAAACCGAAGCCACTGCTTGTGAAACTGAGGCCCTGAAGGGAAAACAAGTTTCGTGTCCAAACGTATACTCATTGCGCTCCAGGGAAGCAACTTCGGGGAGCACCCTGAGCGGTGGATTGTGGAGGCGGGAGGGAGGGAGCAGCTGTAAGACTCTAACTCTGTTCTTGGTCCGTCTGGTGCCTGTGCGCGCCTCTTGCCTCCTTACAACTTCGTCGTACTGGCGTTCTCCTCTTCGCTCTCAAAAGATGGTTCGGGAAGACGGCTTATGAGCCTAGGAATTTTGCTCTGCCACTTTTTATTCTTGCTATCCATTTCTCCCACTCAACTCGTGGTCTCTAAACTGTCACTTCATTTGGTCTCTTACGCCTGAGCTGGAAATAGTTATTGATCTAATAAGTGTTTATTGAATACCTTCTATACATTGAGCACTGTTTTAGGGGGTTGAGAGGTATGTGTGCACAATAAAGCTCGCTGCTCTCGTAAGTCTACAATTATAATTTATTTACATGTGTGTGTATTATGTATATTAAATTATATAATGGTAAGAAGGCGATGAATACAGTGCGCAAAAAGCGAAATGTATCCAGGTAAGGCGAATAGACTGTGCTTCTTCGGGCGAGTGCAACTTTTGAAATTGAATAGGGTGACCGGGGCAGGACTCAGCTGAGGGGACTTTAGAGTAGCCTTGAAGGGAGTGAAAGAGTTAACCAAGCTGGAGCAGAGCGGGGGCTGTTCTGGACAGAGAGCTCATTTGTCAAGGGAGTGACAAGGGGGCCAGCGTGACCGGAGCGTAGCTGAAGTCCGAAGGGTCATTCAGAGCCTTTCTTAGCCTTCAGGGGCTGAGGGGGGCTCTGGCTTCCGGGGAGTGCAACTGATCACTGGCTAGGGAAGGGCCGGGGGACGGAACGGGACTACGTACGGCCGTCACCCAAGCGAGCGATCATGGGGCTCCCCCGGGGTTTCACCTACAGGTCGGCCAGGTTCTGACCTCTCGCTATCCTGCCTGATGGAACGGCGCGGTGATCTGAGTCCCCGATGGCGCGTGGCGGGATAGTCTGTGGAAGGTGTCAGTGACGCCTGAGTAAGAAAACACGCTACAGCTTTAGGAGGCATTGAAGTGACGTGAGAAATAAGGGCTTTGCTGGGCTCTCCCAGAGTTCTGTCTCAGTGAAGTCTTGTCCAGCGGGGTCTGGGGGGGGACGCCGCTGGTTTGTAACATGGCCAGTATGGACCCAGAATTTGTCCATCTGAGCCTGCAGAGGGAACGTGGTTCTTAGCCTGAGAACAAAGGCACAGTGAAGGGCAGGGTGAGACTCGGAGGGCGGACGCAGGGAAAGGGCCTGTAGGGGGCGTGCCCTCTCTGCCTCTCCTTCGCCGGCTGCGGGTCTTGGGTCCCAACCTGGCTGTTCTCTGCTCAGCAGGACGGCAGCGTAACTAGGCCCTCGGACCTGCCATTATCCCGGCTTCCTGGACCCGCGAGAGAGTGGGATTTGGGAAGAGCCCTTCACCTCAGTGATGGAGGTGCGTAGAGTTAAGAAAAGATGATACCAATCATACCTCCAATCATTTCCTTCCTTAAGAAGCAGAGAAAGCACAGGGGTCAGTGGTAGGGCCCTAACAAGCCGTCTGAAAGCTGCAAAGGCGAGGATTTTTGAAGAAATTGGAGTGAATTAAGAATCGTAGTTCTAAGGGAGCCCTAATTTCAGAGATCAGAGCCCATGGGACCTCAGCCCACTCTCCACCCTGTCGGCCTAAGGACAGACACAGGTGCCTAGGTCGTGTCGCAGTAACAGAGAACGTTCCTGTCGCATGTTGTATTGGTGTTTTGAAACCGATGTCCTGAGACCACCACTCTGCAGCGCGGCACCCCTTAGGCCACGTCGACTGTCAATCACCTGGAGGGGCGGTGGGTGGGAGGAGGTGGGTGGGAGGAGGTGGGTGGGTGGAGGCCCTCTCGAAGCCCTGCGAAGGAGGGGGCCTCCCGGCGCCTGCGCACTCTGTTCCCCGCACTGCGGGGGTCTGCTTCTCGCGGGAAGGGGGTTTCTTGGCGCATGCGCACGCTTGAAGCATTGCAGGGCCAGCTGTGCTGGGGAGGGGGCTTCGCAGCGCCTGCGCACTTCTCTTACAGCATTGCGGAACCTGCTTTGAGGCTGCGCTGGTGTGGCACCTTCCAGAAAGCGGAGGGCGGGGGTAGGCCGGGAGGGGATTTGGATTTGTCATTCTCTCCTGCCGCTCCTCCCTTCGCTGGGGCTCACAGCCCCTAAGTATTCATCGCCGGGCTTGTCACCACATCCTCAGGCCACGCGCAAACATTGCCCCCTTCCGTTCCTCGACATCGTACTGGGGCGTCGGGTCGCCAGAGTAGGATTAGAGTCCAATGACACACCGTAATGTTGCCTCACGAAGGCAGTTTGGGTCGATTGTCAGGCTGGAAGTGAAAGGCCCAAAGAAGTCTCACCTCTGCCCCTGAGCCCCGCTCCCTCTCAGCCGCTGTGTCCCTGGGGCCACATCCCCGGGCCATGGCCGACGGGCAGTGGGCCTCAGAGCTCTCACCCCAGCGGCCACAGCGCGGCTGCGGACTGGTTAGAAATGCAGGTTCTCAGCCCGCCCAAGTCCTCTCCAGCCGAAGCTTTGGACTTGGCGCCGCTGAGGTTTACAGAGCCCGCTGAGCGCGAGCTAGGGTCTCGGACGTGGTGCCGAGGGTTTGGGCTGGAAGCATCCTCAAGACAAGTATGAATTTTTCACTGCAGCCCTCGGAGGAAAACTGGTTCCCAGAGCCTGGCCCATGAGAGTTTCCCGTCCCTGCTGGCCTGAACGAAGCTGGTGTCTGCCATTTCTGGAGGAAATGGTGGGAAAGAGGAGAGATAAGTGGCCACCTCGGGAACCCAGATGTGTCTTCCTGAAGCCTGTGGGTCATTGGTGTGCTACGACACCCTCACTGTGCCTCGTGTCCTTCCTGGCAGTGTCAGAAGACACAATTTAGGGAGGGAGTTTTCCAGGAGGGATGACGATTTGGGAAGGCTTCTTAGCAACTGCCCCTCGAGGCTACTAATGGCAAATCACTCGTTTTCTGGTTGTTTAGCTGAGAAGCAGCTTAAATAGGACCCTGCACGTTTTCTCTCGAAACTTTCTGGTGGGGCCCAGGAACGTCTGTGGTTCAATCTGGAATGGGAAATAAGCAATAATATGACGAAGCGTGGGTTAGAAAGCTTGCAGGAGTTCTAAGGACTCCGTCCAGGCTGAATTTAAATGGAAGCAGCGACTCAGAAATCAGAACCCTCTCTCAGTCTGAGCCTCAAGTCTTCTAGATCCTCTTCTTGCACGTAGGCAAGAATGAGAGCTGGAGATTTTTTCTTCTCTCATGCGTGTAACTGTTATTCACGTTGTCCCGTAAACACTTTCGCCCACACCTGTGTCTCTCCAAGCCGCTGCTAAGGGGTCTATGTAAGTGAGCAGTCTCGGGTGCTGGAGGGGGTCTTCCTGAGCATGCAGGTCGTTTCCATGTGGTTGTGCTGTTTTGTTTTGTTGCATGCCTGTGCCCTCGGGTTAGCATGATGTGGGGACAGCCTGTCGTGTGCCCAGGAGGGTACCTGTCAACACAGAGGGTCATCATGATAAAGACATCCTCCCGATGTGCAGAAACCCCGGATCGGACAGCAATTGGCCCTGAAGTCCTCCCCTGCCCTCCCCATGGAGTACATATCTCCACAAGGTGCTGACCTATCTCTGGTGAGAAGATGGGACAGTGGGTCCAGGTCCCCTCTCTTTCCAGGCCTTTTAGTGTTTTTCTCTCCCACTCATCTTAATTTCTCTTTTAAACGATTTTATTTATTTATTTTTAGTGAAAGGGGAAGGGAGTGAAACATCAATGTGTGGTCGCCTCTCGAGCGCCCCCTACTGGGGACCTGGCCCACAACCCAGGCATGTGCCCTGACCAGGGATCGAACCAGTGACCATTCCGTTTGTGGGTTGAAGCCCAAGCCACTGAGCCCCACTGGTCAGGGTTCATCTTTATTTCTTCCCTCAGCCCATGAAGCTCTCTGGTCTGATGAGTGAGGTCGCTTAACTTTCCGCCCTGCTTCCAACTGAGGTGTTCTACTTTACCGTTAAATCCTCTCTCCCTTGGTGAGTGTGGGCTTTTGGAAATGGAAGCCGGAAGGTTTGAAGAGTATCACACCCTTGATCCCTGCTGAATCCTCCACTTATTTTAATGAGCAGAAATGTGACTATCTCCCTGAATGAAGAAAATGAAGGAAAATGGGAGGAATAAAAAAAAAATAGTAAGTTTTTGAATAGTCCAGGCAAGACATAATGTGGCTTGAATTATCCTAGTGAGAGAAAAAAAAAAGTAGATAGATTTGAGCTGTCTATTTCAAGGTAGATAGAAGGAGTTTGGCAGGGGAGAGTGGGTAGAGGAAATGAGTCACCGAGAATAAAGACAATCTCACTAACTGAGAGGTAGCACAGAGGAAGAGGAGTAAGTACCAAGCACGAAAACGGGGAGTTCAATTTCTGACTTTTTACATATGGAAAAAAATCTGAAAATTGAAGTGGGTTTCAGGTGATCTGTAGGTTTTGAGCATGTGACGTTCTGGAGATAAAGGCGTGGAGTTATTTACATACCTACAGAACCGTATTTCGCTGTGTACGATGCGCACTTTTTGCCCGAATTTTTGAGGGGGGAAGTAAGGATGCGCGTTATACATGAGTAGTACTGATTCCATATCTACATAAAGGTTTTTAATTCTTTTATTATTTGTTTTTATTTTTTATTGTTGTTCAAGTATAGTTTTGTCCATTTTCCCCCCACCCCTCCCATCCCACCTCCCACCCTTGATCCTACCCCTTTTTGACTTTGTCTATGGGTCCTTTATACATGTTCCTTGATTACCCTTCCCTTGTTTCCTTCTGTTGGCCCCTCCCCCCCCTTCCGTTTACTGTCAGTTTGTTCTTTATTTCAATGCCTCTGGTTATATTTTTTTGTGCTTGTTTGTTCTGCTGATTAGTCTCCACCTATAGGTTAAATCATATGGTATCTGTCTTTCACCACCTGGCTGATTTCACTTAGCATAGTGCTCTCCAGATCCATCCATGTTTCAGGGATCATGTCTATAGCCTGTTATTTAATTCTTTTACTCCTGTTTATGCGTTAAAATGTGAGTGCGCACTACACGCGGTAAAATACGGTATTTAATGCCAGGATGCAACGGTTAGTTTTGGTTGTGCCAAAACTTAGTGTCTTAAAACAACCATTTATTATTCCCACTCTCTGCTTGCTTCAGATTGTAAATGAGAAATAGTTTTACTTTCCAACCTCGCATGATCTGGTTCTTCTGTTTCCGCTAAATTTTACTTCTATAGGAAGAAGGCATTCTTTAGCTCCTCTCTCCCTTTTTAGCTTATACTTAGCTAAGAGGCCAGCAGCCACTTTAAACAGTCTATGTGGAAACGATCCTGCTAATGTACATAAAATCATCAGGTAGAGCCTCCAATTCACCACCAGCGATAGCTTTACCCTTCATTCGACCAAAACACAACCTGGATGGACCACCGTTCTTCCAGCTCGGGCGTTTTGTTTCCTTGCCATGCTTTGAGCCTCCATGCTCAGGGGGTTTGCTGGCCATCTAACAGTTTTTCCAAGAACCTTCTTCTGAGTGTTTTCCATCTGTATGTGTTGCTCCACTCCAAAGCCAGTGCCACAGGCTTTGTTGTTGTTGTTGTTGTTGTTACAGTGCCATCACACTTGTAAGTATTGTACCCATGTGTGTATCAGTCAGCTTTGGTGCATATCAAACTATGCCGCAGAAGGTGTGTCTGCAAACAACGGTCATTACGTCTGACGATGCCGTGGGTTAGCTTAGCGGTTCTCCTTCCTGGGCCAGCTCAGCTGGGCTGGGTGGTCCGGCATGGTCCCGCCTACATATACACAGGTTGGCTTGGAGACAGGTTAGGTGACAGGGGTTGCTTGGCAGCTTTGCTTCTCATCATCCATCAGCCGAGTCCGTCCTTCATGTAGTTCTGACAGCCTCAAGCGCGGCGAGAGAAGGCAAGCCCCAATGTGCAACTTTCTTTTCACCTTTGAAAGTGTTGCATTTGTGGTTGCCCTGTTGCCAAAAACAATACATGCGACCATGCCCAGAGTCAGTGCAGGTGGGGACCCCCAATGGCTTGGATGCACCATTTTTGCACACACGGAAATAGATAATTTGACGAGGCTACCGCCATGACTAAAGATTCCAACATTTTAGGGCTATGAACAGAGGAAAGGGAACTGATGAATGGGACTGGATTAGACCAGTGAGAAAGTTCAGTGAACCCCAAGGAGAATGGAGGCCCAGGTGCAGACGGGAGGCTACTTCAAAGGGAGGAGGCTCATGGACACTTGAATGCAGATGACCAGTCGAATAAGATGAACAGGGGGAAGTGCCCACCAGATGTAACAGCATGAAGGCCCACAATGATGTCTGAAAGTTTTGTTTTGATGAAGTGAGGTGGAGAAACCCACCCAGAGTAGGACAGAGGCTCAGATGTAAACAGGCATTGTCTGTAGAGTGACTTCTTATAGTTCCTTATGCTATAGATTTTCCTCTGTAAGACATGGGGTTTTTAAAATTCTCAGTCAAAATCACTCTAAGTATGACCAACCCCATGGAAAATAATCTCATACCTGTTTGTGATTCGTGGCAGTCGGAGGGCACGCGATAATTTCCAGTCCATTTCTATGTCTTTAAAAACATGTGCCAGACTCTACCCCCGTCCTGGCCAGAATCCTGGTGATGCCTCTGGCGGGCGGACGGGTCCAGCTGACAGCCCTGACATCAAGCACCTGAGGCAGATGTCTGTGTTTGGAGTGGCAAAACCATGACCGATATGATGACCCTTCAAAGCGTTTTCTTTAAATTTTGCTCGAGACTGAGATAACTGAAGAGAAAGATAAAATTATAAATAAAAAAATATTCTTTTCTTTCTGGCAGTTGAAAAATGGGGATGTATTATATACTGAGAACACTATAATATTCCAACTATTTGGAGTAGTGCTTCATTTCACACATATTTCATCAAAAATGAAGGGGATTACTCGGCCGTACTAGTTAATGACAGCGGTAACCCTAATCTATATCTCATGTTGGCATTATTTCCAACTTCTTGACTACTCTTCTTAAATGTTTATGATTTTATAAAAGAGGAGCAATCTTGAAATGCATATGAAACAGAAATATGGGAGGAAGTAATAATTATATCTAGCATATATATTTTTTACTTTGCATTACTGGATTCCAGAAATTCAGCTAGCCCTTCCCTGGAGAGTTATCACAGCCACTACGTGCAATACTAAACCTTAATATTGTACATTTGCACCCCTCTTACCAACATAGAGGATCCCCGTGTCTCCACTCCTTCGACTACACCATATAAATTAACTTCTGGTAAACTGACATTTCAATAGGTGAAAAATAGTATTTTTTCCCCCAATTCCTACATAAGACTAAGCATCTTTTCACATGTTTCTTAGTAATTTGTATTTTATATTCTGTGAATTTCCCTTTGGGTATGAATTGCTCATTTCCCCCGCATCGGGCATGTGATTTGTTCATCTTTTCAAAAAGGTTTTATTTATTTATTTATTTTTAGAGAGAGGGAAAGGGAGGGAGAAAGAGAGGGAGAGAAACATCAATGTGAGAGAGAACATTGATTGGTTGCCTCTTAGGTGTGCCCTGACCAGGGACTTAACCTGCAACTCAGGCATGTGCCCTGACCGGGAATTGAACCCGCGACCTTTTGCTTGGCTGAACAATGCCCAGCCAGCTGAGCCACACTGGTCAGGGTGATCTGCTAATCTTAATAAGATGAGAAGTCCTTTATATATTCTAGAGGCCAAATCTTTGTCAATTCCAAGTGCTACAAATATTTCTTCCCAGCAGGTGGATTTTGACACTATTTTTATAAAGTCATTTTATGTTACTTTAAACTCACTTTTCTTAATATTGTGATAAAAAGGCTTGATTTATTTTCTAGATGGATACACAATTATTTCTGTAACTTTTTAATTATGGTATAATTTTAAACTTAAAGAAACTTGCAAGAATAGGACAGAAGGCTCCTATATTTTCTTTAGCCGGATTCGTCAGCTGTTTACATTTTGGCCCCCATTGGATTTTCCATTTTCATCATTTTTTCTATATGTAGACATGGAAACAGAAAGACATATGTGTGTGCGTGCATGTACACACACAACTTATTTACAAACCATTTAAAAATAAGTTAGATAAAGTATGTTCTTTCAAACCTAATATTTTGGAGTGCATTTCCAATAACACTGACATTGTCATACATAATCACAACCTGGGAAAGGGAGGACTGATTAAATGCTATTATTTTTCCTACAATCTATATTCAAATTTTGGCAATTGTACCAATATGTCTATTACAACTAATGTTTTAGGACCCTGCATCACATGTTGCATTTCATTTTCATGTCTTTTTTTTTTTCAGTCTCCTTTTATGTAGAGTAATTCCTCAGTGTTTCTTTGTCATTCTTGACTTTTGTGTTTTGAAATGTACAAGTCAGTTATTTTGTAAAATATCTCTTAATTTGTGTTTGGTGCTGTTCCTGGGTTAGATTTGTGTGATGCATTTTTAGCCTTTGTTAGTGAATTGATACTGGGCCTTTCTTAATGCATTAAAGCATCTTTTCAAGTAACATACAATATTTGTTTGTACTAATATTGGTAATGCCAACTTAGATTATGAGGTTAAGGAAAAAACTTTATTTCTACATATTTAACACTTTTCCTTTGTAATTATAACAGGAATTTGTAGGGAGATATTTTGGGACCGTGTAAATATTCTGTTCCTAGTCATACCGTTTCGGCACAAATTGGTAACTGGCTAATTCCTTCTTCATCATTCCTTCTTCAGTAGTTAGTAACATAATGCCAGGAAGAGTTTTTCCTTCGCTCCCATTCATTCACTCACTCATTCATTCATTCATTCCGTATATCAGTGTAGACTCTTGGTGCTCATTTTACTATCTTTATTTTTTTAAATAGTTTTAAACTTATGGAAAAGCTATAAAGATTGTACAGAGTTCCTCTATTCTTTTTTCAGAGTTCCCCCTGAAGATAGAGCAGAGAATCGGACCCTCGGTTCCCCTATTGGTAACATTTGATGTAGGTCCAGGGCATATGTTATAAGTAGTGAACTGATACTGACACATTATTAACTAAAACCCATACTCAGGTTTCCTCAGTGTTCATCTGATGGACCTTATCTGTTCCAGGATCCTACACAGGACACCACTTACTTACATTAACTTGTCATGTCTTGTTAGTCTCCTCTTGACCATGGCAGTTTCCTAGGATTTCCTTGTTTATGATGACTTGGACAATTTTGAGGACCACTGAGCAAGTATTTTGTAGGATGTCCCTCAATTGGGATTTGTTTGATGCTTTTCTCATGGGTAGACTGAGTCTATAGGTTTGGGGGAGGAGGTTCAGGGAGGAAAAGTACCATTTCCGTCGCATCATTCAGTGGTATATATTGTACTATTAATATGACTGTTGAGCCCTGGCTGATGTGGCTCAGTGCCAACCTGAAAACTGAGAGGTCGCTGGTTCGATTCCCGGTCAGGGCACGTGCCTGGGTATTGGGTCAGGTCCCCGGTTGGGGTCGTGCAGGAGGCAACCAGTTGATACTTCTCTCACTCTCTTTCTCCCTCCCTTCCCCCTCTCTAAAAAGAAGTAAATAAAATCTTTTTTAAATGATATTAGTCCTGGCTTGTGTGGCTCAGTGGATTGAGTGCCAGCCTGCAAACCGTAAGGTTGCTGGTTTGACTCCCAGTTAGGGCACATGCCTGGGCTGTGGGCCAAGGTCCCCAGTTGGGGGTGTGTGGGAGGCAAGTGATCAATGTATCTGTCCCACATCCATGTTTCTCTCCTCCTCTTTCTCCCTCCCTTCCCCTCTCTCTAAAAATAAATAAAATCTAAAAAAAATTGTTTAAAAAAATGACTATTAATATTGACCTTGAACAGCTGCCTAAGGTCATATTTGTAGGGTTTCTCCACTGTAAAGTTACTTTTTTCCTGCTTTCCATACTATTCCCCTTGGAAATAGGTCACTCCGAGCAGCCCTCACCCAAGGAGTGGGGACTCGTGTTCTACCAGCTTGTCGCGGGGTGGGGGTGGGGGGGCGGGGAGGTCTATGTGCACAAATTATTCAGGATTCTTCTGCACAGCTGTTTTGTTCGCTTATTAAAGTGTATGTTCTGTAAGAATGGATGCACAGCTTTTTATGTTATGTTGTGGGGTAAAATCCAACGCAACTTTATTTATTGTGATACACGTTTTGCCAATTCTGCCGCCTGCAGCCTGGCCTCCGTGCCTTTGGATGTGTTCCCATGTTTCCTCAAGCACTTCCTTATTCCAAAGTTATTTTTCTTCAAAAATGAACTCTTTAGTCCTTGCTTTTCTGATGTGAAATATCCTATTTATAGTACGTGCATTTTCCATACATGGAGAGCTTCTATTCAGTTTACTACTATTCTTCCATTATCCCTTCTTCACCACCGTTTGTGTGCCAAGTGCCTTAACAACATTATGAGACGGGGCTTCCGTAAGTCCATAAGCCCTCGGGAAGACTTTAAATTGAAGCGGTTTATGCAAGATTTTGTTTACAGATTTAAAATTGCTAGGCTCTGGAAATTGTATTGGGCTTCCCAATTTTTTTGTTGTTGTTAATCATTGACCTTCTCATTTCAAGTCTTTCACTTTAAATGTCTGTTCTGTTTTTGTTTTATGAGCTTGCAGTTTTCCATTGTCTCTCCCACGACTTCATCTGGCCTTTTTCTGCATATTCCAACCAAGATGCACTAATAATAATAATAATAATAAAATAATAATAATAAACATACTTTTCCCTCCCAGAATCAGTTTATTAAATTAATGTTCCTGGAGCTTTGGAGTCTGAGACATATCCTAAGCCCCAGAAAATAAAAATGTTGGTTTATGAAAGGAACCACCCTCAGACCTCCCAGTGAGTTTATTCTGCAACCTTTTCTCAGCACAGGGAAAGAAACCTTTATTCACCTAAAACCTGCCTGTGAAAACTTGTGTCAGTAGCCGTCTTCAAAGAATGTTTGAGCTCTGAGAGTAAGTCCATAATCCTAGTGCAAATGTATCTCATTCACAAGTGTTTCCGCCTTAGAACTGTAGGCAACCATCAAAAAGCCATACTGCAGCGCCATCTGTCGTCCAAAAATGGAATTAAATTGCTGAGAACCCACGCACTCAGCAGCTGCTGAAGATTTTGGTGGTTATTATGAGAAAAGAGGTTAGAATCCAAGAAACCACTGGTGATTGACCTCAGTGAAGAGAGGATTTAAGTACCTTTTAAGTTACAGAATTAATAGAAATCTACTTCAAATATTTTTTAATTACATAAGTCTACAAGTTAAAAATGAAATACACACACACACACACAGTTTTTCTTCCTTTTATTTCATTCCACACTAACTTTTAAACCAGTGCATACATTCAGATTTTCAGGATTTTTACAAATATAGTAGACAGAATCTATATCTGTATCTATATCTATCTATATAGAGGTAGGGATTTGGACATAATTTTATATATAAAAATATATATCAGATTTTTCATAACATTTTCAAATATATTCTACTGAATATGTATGCAGTTACTTATATATATTTCTACATATTAAGTATATTTAATTACATAATAAAATACATAGTTGATATGTAGAAATACATATATTGAATAGAACTAGAAATATATGTGAATATTTATATTCACATTTTATTTTCCAAACTGATTTTTGTTTCGTGTATACCATAATTCTTTTTCCTAGATATAGCACTACATTATTTTTGTTAGCACTTTGAATTCTGAATGTGTGCTCTTTAATTCGTCTATGCCCAGTTGATAAACTTTTACTTTATTTCTTATTTTTCACTTTTGCAGAAAATGCTTCAGAGAACATTCTAAGTTTCACCCTTCGGTAAAAATAAAATTCGCAGTTCAAAAAAGGCTACAGCCACATAGAGCCCACCTTAAATGTGTAAGTATCAGGTATGCAGTTCTCAAACGTGAATTCATTTTGTTGCTCAATCAGGCTAACATGATTTTTCTTACCACTTTGTTTTAGTTTTAGGAAGTATATTGTGCTTACCGTCTTTATTTATTTTGTTTTGTCTTCCAAGAACAACCTGTTCACAGGACTTGATACTCGTTTAAAATTAGGTTGCTTTCATTTTTTTTATTGAGGCCAGTCTGTATTGAGAATTACACTAAACACTGCATTGCACATATAAGAAATACTTTCAAAATATTTGACTATTTATTTGTAGTTGGACTCAACCAATCATACCTAAACATTATTAATAGTTTCATAGAAAAACATGTAAATCCCTCATTTTATTTCTGGATTTCACGTGGGCATCGATGAGAAATATTTTATCACTGTTTAATTTTTTATTTTAAAAATACAGTATTTTATTTCGTCTGGGGTTTACGTATATGTATGGCAAAGGACGAAGAATCTAAGGTTATTTCACAAATGAATGGCTGATACTGCTAAAATCTTTTAATTATCCACCCACCCTAGATGCGGATTTTAATTACAAGCTCACTTTAATTAAGTTCTATATTTAATAGAAAGCATATTCGAAAGCATATTGAAAAACGGGGGCGGGATCCCATGAACGTGGTGGGACAGTGCTGTTTTTACAATTCGGGAGAAATGTGCTTTTCACTGGGCTTTTGCTGATTTTGGTGTATTTGATGAAATATATTTATATTAAGGCACGTGTGCCTTTATAACCTGTTCTCTCAGTATTTCAAACTCAACACTTGAGAAGTGACCTCTCAGAAAGCCGCTACAAAATCCGCAAACTGCGGGACTTTTCACAAAGCGCCCCGAAGCGCTTTGTCCCCAGGGCAATGGCAGAGGGTCTGTCGTACGCTTATTCCATCCTCTGCGGAAAGGTCGGGAGGACGCGGACACTGACAGCGGACGGGAGGGACAGGGGTTTCCGGATTTTTATTTATTTACTTATTTCGTCTTTACCAACCGTCCTAAGCCACTCCGGCCCGTGGACACCGACCGGGTGCCGGGAAGACAGCCGCTGCCGCGCTCAGCGGCTGGTTCTCAGACGGGGCGCGGCGAGGGTCACGTGGCCGGACGGGACGACGGTGGTCCGCAGGGGCTACTCCCGGGAGCCTCCTGGCGGCATCGGCGGGCGGAGCCAGGCGCGGAGTTTTGGTCCCTCCCGGCCCCTGTCTCTCGGCCGGGCCGTCAGGGTTTTAAGACGCTCGCTGGGGACTTCCCATCCTTATCCGCTCCTGGGACGTCGCGCGGCTCGGGGTTGCTGGGTCGTCGCCGGCTGGCTCCCTCTGCACAGTTTGGACGTGCAGATTTTAATATTTGATTTTTCAGGATGTAGAGCACGTGCCTTTTATTTCCTAGAAAGTGTGGTGTAATAGCCCTCGCTTTTATGCGAAAGCCCATGAAATAGTTATTTACAGTATTTTTGATATTAGGGATTCTTACTTTAGCCTTTTTTCAGATGTTTTTATTTAGATTGATGTTGAGGCTTTTTGTTTTGTGTAAGGGGAAGCCAATGATGCTTAAGATCGTTTTAGACTTGCATACTGGTTATTTTTGATGTTTCGGACATTTGGGTGCCCTCACTAGCTCCAGGAACAATATTTCTTCCAGAATTTAACTCATTATCTTAAAAAACCCTGTAGTTATTACTAGTATAAAACATTGCCTCACCCCAATCTTTTAAATTTCAGTTTTTACTTAACTTAAAACAAAGTTGTTTGACTTTGGACTCGGCTTTTGAAACTCCCCTAAATGCAGCTCCTGCTTTTGACCGCTACCCCTTAATCTCACCTCGTTTCCTTGGACTTCAGACCCTGGTTCCTCCTGAGCTGTAGCTTAGGCTTCCGTCTGTCGCAGAAACCACTTCACTTAGGGAATCACACAAAACAAGTCTGGATCTGTTTTCCTCCCTATATGTTGTACGTTATTTGGAATTTATCTCTTTGGTCATCAGTAGTCTAAAAATAACTATAGAAGAACATTAACAAAAATGCAGGGAAAATGCAATAACACGAAATTCCTGATGATGTTTAAAATTGGTCTTCAACTCGTCTTTAGAGCCCTATAATTTTCCTTTATAGAATATAGCACTGTACGTATAATTATTTTGCTGTGTTAACTTTTTAATTTTTTGAAGGAAGAATTTTTTCTGTTGATAAAAATTCAGATCGTGCCTAGCCAAGTTACCCAAAGAAAAACCATCATCTATCTTGATATTCTGATGACTCTTTTTTTCACACCTTGAGACCTATACTTGTGAAGTATATACATGTTTAGTTCTCTATGCAAACCATTCAGTGATCATTGTTTTATTTTTTACTATGTCATGTCATAGTGTTGCCACATGTTGTTATCAGTGTTCTTTTATTTAGTTAGAACATTATTACTCAGAAAAAAATACGTGGACTGTGTTACCATTATAACCACTGCACAGGTGAGGATATATGGGGCACATTGTGTAACTGGTAAAAGGTTGCATAACTATTAAGTGATGGAATCAGAACACTATCACCTTCATTCTCTCTACACCACCATCCTCTTTATCGATGAGTAGGCGTAAACATATTGTACTACTCTCCTGTGCTGTGGATGTGTTAAAAACAGTAATTACTGATGTGTCTCAAATATTTCTATAGTAATCTGTCATTAAAAAATTGTGCTATAATTTGTTTACCCAATTATCCATTGTTCTTTCACGAGTATCCTCATATATAGCATTTAGTTTGTTTTCCTTTTTCGCCAGAAGTGTACATATTCTATACATTTATCTGTGAGATATATGTGTGTGTGTGTAATCAGAGCTGTAATGATTGCTAGATTTGGCATGACATGATTCATGAAAAGGTTTTTCCAACTATTTTCAAGTCATAGAACTGATTTAATGATTATTTAGCCATTATCTCAACAGCTACGTGCATTTATACATCTTAAAGATGAAAGCAGGAACTCTCGAGCTCTTGAGAAAACCAAGAGGCAATACTAAGACTGAGAGCATATTTCTTAAGGTCACACTTTTTGCAATAGGACTATGGCATTAGCCCAAATAATACAGTCCAGCCAAGCTCAATTTTAAGTGTGCAGCAGTGACTTTGTGAAGCATTGTATATATTTTTAAAAGACTATTTATTTTTAGAGGGGAAGGGAGGGAGAAAGAGAGGGAGAGAAATTTCAGTGTGTGGTTGCCTCTCACGCGCCCCCCTACCAGGGACCTGACCTGTAACCCAGTCACATGCCCTGACTTGGAATCAAACCGGCGACCCTTTGTTTCACAACCAGGCACTCAATCCACTGACCCACACCAGCCAGGGCACATTGTATAAGTTTTTTCCATGCCTCTGTTCTCTTATCTCTTATCGCCTCATCGCCCTTGCTACAATGACGCATGCCTGGAGTACTCTCCTGAGAAAATACCTTTAACCTTGGGCCTGGCTCTGGATAAAAACACTTCTCAATAGTTCCTCTTTGGGAGAATCTTTAAATGGGTTCATGAATAAGGAGTGACAACCTATACAATTAATTACCTCCCAATATCATCATGTTCACTGGGTGCAAAGATCTCAAGAGTAAAACAAGATGCCTCAGTTCGGCCAAACCAGAGATGCAACATTTGCTATGAAAGTCCATGTTGCCCAACTGAGACCTTCAAGTGAGAAAAGGTATCCAGTTGAAAAGTATACGTTTAGTTCATTTGAGAGAAGGTACTGGGAAATTGAAAAGCACACAAAGAACATAAGTCCTGGCTGGGAATCTGCTTAGCAAAAACAGAACTGTAAACTGTATTTTCACATGACATACCTGAGAGATCATGAAAACAGAGTCCCCGTGCACCCTTCAACTGGGCTCCCAAATGATATCATCTTTTATAACTATACTCCAGGTATCCAAACCAAGAAATTGACCGGGGCGCAATGCTATTAACTACACAGTTTCTTCATATTTTACCCATTTTTATATACTCTCTTTTTTTGCATATAATTCTATGAAACTTTTGTCACATGAACATATTTGTGTAATGGCCTTTGCATTTCAGGACACAGAACTTTCCCATAACCCTGACAAATACTGTCACCAGCTACTCCGTACCAGGCACACCGTCTCCCAACCCTAACTCCTCTCCTCCACTGATCTGTTCTCCATAACTATATTTTTATAGTTTCAGTAGTGTATCAGTAGTGTATTCCTTTGTATTGCTGCACAGTGTCCCATTGGATGCTTCTTCTTGGGCAGCTTTGTCCGTTTCACCCATCGAAGGGCATTTGGGGTATTTCCTGTTTGGGGGAATTCCAAGGAAAACCGCCATGAACATCCAGTGCAAGTTTTTGTGTGAACATACATCTTCATTTCTCCAAGACAGAAGCCCATTAGTGGTATTGTTTTAATCATATGGGGAGCATATTTTTAACCTTATAAGATCCTGCGTAAGTCCTGTTAGACTTATACCTTAGCTTTTTGTTGTGGCTAAGGTTTACGATATCGTGTTTTTCTTTTGCTTCATTCACAGTGCGTATGCATGCATATACACTCGAGTATACACGCTTTATTGACATTGTGCACGAATTCACCTATTAGTTCTAGGAATTATCTGGTAGATTCCTTGAGACTGTCTCCATAGATGGCATATCATCTGCAAACTACTGTTCTTTCCTCTTTCCTACCCGTGCGACTGTCATGTCGTTTCTCTTGCTTGATCACATTAGCTAACGCATGTAGTGCTATGTTGACGAATCAGTGAGCATGGGCATCTTCGCTTTATTTCAGTCCTAAGGAAAAAGCATCAGTCTTTTACATTCACGTATCACATCAGCTGTAGGTTTTGTAAATGTTTTTTATCAGGGTGAGGAAATTCTCTTCTTTGCATTTTGGACTCCTCATGACCCCAGAGTTTGTATGCTTTGAATCTTTGAAAATGTATTTAGGTTTTGTTTTTTTTCTTTTGGTTCCAGAATATGGTCTACAGGGGTAAATGTTCCATGTGCAATTGAAAGGAGTGTGTATGAGGCTTCCGTCGGGTGAAGTGTACAAATCTATAAATGTCAATTATGTCATTCCATTGATAGCATTGTTCAAACACTTTATATCCTTACTGATGTTTTTCTCTATTTGTTCTACTAAATATTGAAGGCTGTGGGAATTCTCAGCTATAAATTTAGAGGTTTTTACTTCTCCTTGAGACTCAGTTTTTTTTTCTAGTTGGCATACATTTTGAAGGTCTGTTACTTGGTGCATGATAGATTTGCATGTCCTTTTGCTAAATTGGCATATAGTATCATGAAATAGCTTTCTTTATCGTTGATAGTGTTTTTAGTACAATATTTACCTGAAATGACATTAGTAAGGCCACGAAAGCTTTTTTACTTTTTGTCCAATAGTACATATTTGGCTTGTCTTTTCCTTTTGCCCTGTTTATACTTTTATATTTAAAATGCACTCCTGTAGCCCTGGGCGTGTAGCTCAGTTGGTCAGAGCATCGTCCTGATATGCCAAGCTTTCAGGTTTGATCTCCTGGTCAGGCCACATACAAGAATCAATCAATGAATGCATAAATAAGTGAAACAACAAATAGATTTCTCTCTCTCTCTCTCTCTTTCCCTCTCTCTCTCCCCCTTCTCTCAAATCAATAAATAGACATTAAAAATAAATAAATAAATAGATAGGTAGATAGGTAGATAGATAGATACATTTCTGTAGGCAACACATAATTAGGGTTTTTTTTTTTAGGTCCAACCTGACAATCTCTCTTTGAGTTTGTATATTTAGACCCTTGACATTTAAAATTCTCCAGTTAAATTTAAACCTACCATTGTTCTATTTGTCACATGTTATTTGATCCCTTTTTCTTCTCTATCTGCCTTGTTTGGGATCATATAATATGTAATTATTCCATTTTGTTTCCTTTATTCGTTGTGGTTGATTTAGGATTTATTGTGTACATATTTAGCTTTTCGAAATTCATTTTCAACTTACATTCTATGACTCCGTGTACTGTATTAAACCCTTAAAATAGTATAATTTCTTTTTGCCTTTTATACCTTTGTGAAATTTTTGTAAAACCTTTTACTTTGACAAGGGTAACCCCACAGTACGTTATAAAGACTTTAGCCTAAACAGTAAATTATGGGCTAACAAAAGTTAGGTAATAAGAAAATATATCATATATATATATATTCATGAAGTTATAAATCGGTTCTCTTCATTCTTTGGCATAGATACTCATTTCCACCTGGAACTATGGTCTTCCTCCCTGAAACTGAAGCAATCTTTGCAGTGCAGCTGTTAGTGATTAATTCTTTCTTCTCGTATGTACATGAAAAAGTCTTCACTGTTCCTTTTGTTTTGGGATGATACCTTTACTTTGTACATAATACCAGTCAATGATTTTCTTCCTTTTAGTATTTTAACAATACGACTAGACTCTCGTCTTGCTTGTCTCATTTCCAGGGAGGACCATGCTGTCCTCCTTCTCTCTGTTTCTCTATTTCAACATGTTTTGAGTTCTCTTGCTACTTTATCATTGATTTAGAACAACTTGCTTTTGATGTGACTTTGTATTGATTCCTTGGTGTTTTCTGTGCTTGGAGTTCCGTGAGCTTCTGAATCTGTGAGTTTTTATATTTATGTCAGATTTATACCCCTGTCTCACATATTAAGTTGCTGGAAGCTCTCCCACAATCACCAGTGCCCTCTCCATTCCGATTCTCTCTCTCTCGCTCTCTCTCTCTTTTTTTTTTTTGGAAAGATTATTTATTTATTTATTTATTTATTTATTTATTTATTTATTTTTAGAGATAGAGTAAGGGAGGGAGAAAGAGAGGGAGAGAAACATCCATGTGAAAGAGAAACATCTATCGGTTGCTGAACCCGCAACCCAGGCATGTCCCGGTCCAGGCATTGAACCTGCGAGCTTTTGCTCTGCAGGACGATGCCCAACCAAATGAGCCACGCTGACCAGGGCAATGTCATGCATTTTTAAAAGGCCAAAATAAACTTTCTAGAGAGGAAAGCTTTAATGTGAGTCATGTTTCAAACATACACTGAATAACAGCAGATTCGAATTTTCGGAAGAAAATATTGGTAAACGATACAAAAGAAACCATCCCAAAGAAAAGACAAAAAGAAAGAAAGAACCAGCCCTGGCTGGCGTGGCTCAGTGGATTGAACGCCGGCCTGTAAACCAAAAGGTCTCCAATTTCATTCCTGGTCAGAGCACATGCGTGGGTTGTGGGTTCGATCCCCAGCTGGGGGTGTGTGAGAGGCAAACTCATGGATGTTTCTCTCTCACACGTATGATTCTCTCTCTCTCTTTCTCCCTCCCTTCCCCTATCTCTAAAAAAAAGAAGAAGAGGTGCAGATGGGTGAGAAGCAGCCTGGTATATTAGGGGCACTCGAAACAGTGGTTGGACAATGAGGGGGCTAGAAAAGAGACTGATGTGGAAGCCAGGGTTCATGTCCTGAGAAGAGAAAAATGCAAACAAAGCACTTTAATCTTCAAGTTCCAATCCTCTTCGTATTAAAGAAAAGTTGCGGTTTATTGTTAAGTAGGCAAGATGATAGGTGAAAAGAATAAGAGATCCATTCATTCTTTGGTGCGATTTAATATAAAGGATGTGAGCGCAGAAGTGGGCACCCGGTGGTTTACCCGCAGAGCGGGGTTTGCGAAGGAGCTGGCTCAGCCGGGAGGCAGGACACCCCATCCTGTCTGCTGATCCCCAGGGGGCATCTTCAGATCCAAACCCCGCTCATATTTGCCCAAATCAGGGGTTCTAGGGAAGGGAACGAGACTCGAGGTGCGCAACGTGAGAAGCTGAAATTGCTCTACTTGCTTTCGACCTTCAGTAAAAGGAGGGTCTTCCCTGTCCCTCCGTGCGCATTGCGCGCGAGGGAGCTCGCAGAGGAGGGACCTAGGCGAGCGTCCGGTGAGCTCTGAGGTTCGGCCCAGAGGGTTTCACACGCTCAGAGCCCTCACCCGGGGGTGCAGCGCTGCGCTTGGGACGCGGGTGGCAGGAGTAGGACGGGGCGCCCAGGGGGCACCCCTCGGAGGACACGTGTGTGAAGATGAGCCTTCCGGGGAGCCAGAGGGAGGAAGACGGCGGACGGGACAGGAGAAGCGTGTCATTGTCCCAGGGAGAAGGGCCTGTGAGAGGCCGGTGCTCTAGAGGGAGATAGGGGACAGTGACTTATGGGACGTCGGGAGCGTGCGAGGCGGCCGTGGGATGCGGCGTGGGCTGTGCAGGTGGGAAGGAAAGTCGGGGATGCGCGCGGTGTGGCGGAATTCGGAGCGTCGGGTCCCTGTGCACCGAGGAAGTCCCTGGACATCACCTGGCGAGGTTCTGGGTGTGGAGAGGACATGGCGCAGGGGGGCAGCGAGGTTCCCGGGTGTGCGGGCCGGCAGGGCCCTTACATGCTCCTGCCCGACCTCCCATCTCCATCCCTTACTCCCCTTCCATCCCACCTGAGTGTGTGTTCCTGTCATTTACACGTGCAGGTGGGATGGAGACATTGATTGTAAAAGTTAGAGCCGCCAGCTCACAGCGCCACCTGGCGTCCACGTGAGGGAGGCCACGCTGAGGATGTGGCGTGTCCGCAGCCGTGCGGAGAAGGAACCGAAGTAGGAAGGATTTGATTATGTTATAGGAAGCTGGGAACTGTTTAAGGGAATGAAATAGCTCACGAAATGTTTGATATCCTAGTGCCTTTAGAATTTTAGTATATAATTTGGCACACAACGTTTTTCTTGAATAAAAACATTAATGTGTAATGAAAATGGGATTTTTTTAGGAAAGTAGAAGGAATTATAAAATGAACACCTATATAGAACCACCCAGATCCGAAATTTTCAACGTATTGCCATAGCAAAGTAATCTACGTACATAAATATGAGGTAGACGATTTTAGAGTAAATAAGGCATCATGACATCCCTGCCTGCATGTTCACAAAATAAGGGTGCTTTTTAATTTTTTTAAAGATTTTTGTTTAATTTTTATTTATTAATTTCCGAGAGAAAGGAAGGGGAAGAGAGAGAAAGAGAGAGAGGCACATCAATTTGTCATCCCACTTATTGACGCATTCATTGGTTGATGCTTGCATGTGCCCTGACGGGGCATCGAACCCACAATCTTGGCGTATTGGGATGATGCTCTAACCAACTTGGCGACGGGCCCGGGCAATGACGGTATTCTCTCTACTACCTAGAACACTCCTAACAAAAACAAGGGGGACAGCTCCCTAAGGTCACGACTCCTGTTCTGTCTGTCTACCTGCCCCCTCCCTCCTCCGCCCCTTTCGGGTCCTTGAAGCTGATTTTTTTTTTTCCCAGCCAGGATGCAGTAGAACATGCCGAACTTGATGTGCCTAAAGTCCTTGTACATTTTAGACGATCTCGTCAACACCATTTCTTGCTTTAATTTTTTAGAGCATTCCCAGTGAATTGTATTCCATGACACGCCCCCTCCTTTTCCTTCCTGGCTCTCGGAAGCCTTCAGGGCTTTCTTTCCACCGTTCACTACAGCAAAAGCCAACGGGGTGGGCGCCTCCTGCGCAGGCGCACGGGCCGTCCTGCGCTCAGTCATTCCTCCAGACTTCGCCCACCCAGGGCGGGGTGGCCCCCGCGCCGCTGAGCCGGGACCCCGCGGCCAGCGCCTCTGCGAAGTCCGCCGCCCAGGAGAGGTCAGCCCTCTGCGTTTCCGCTGGGGTCGGTTGAGGGGTTCGCCCCGAAGTCTCACTGCTTGCTGTATGTTACCGCTTCAGGCCTGGCCTTTAATAGTCCTCGCTTTGTGTTTTGCATGCGACCGTCTTTAACTTGGGTGCGTAATTCTGATTATTTTAAATCACACGAATATGATCTACGACCAGGTTCATATGTTTTGTATTGTGCATACCTTTCGTTTTTTGTTTTAAAAAAAATGCATTCATAATCATTTTCCTCTTTTGGTTTTGACTTCTTAAATTAAATTTATTGGGGTGACATTGGTTCATGGGATTATATAGATTTTAAGAGTACAGTTCTGTGATATACCATGTGTATATTGCATATATGCATAATCATTTTTCAAAGAATCTTTTCAATTATTGTCATCTTTTCAAGCACCCTTTACTAAATCGAATGGGTTTTATTTTTCTTGCCTTTCTTTTTTTTTTTTTTTTTTTTTGAAAGGAAGACATTATACTTTCCTTGTTTTATTGTTTTCCAGAAGTTGTAGGTATCCACCTCTCTGGCATTTAGCTGATTCATTGATGTCTGTCATTTTAGGCTGAACCTTTGCCACCTCTCTGACTTAGTTCGTTGGCGAGCAGGCTGCTGAGTTGAGCATCCTGGGGTGCGGGGTTCCTCATTCTGTGTTGAACTGGGATTTCTCGCACGCAACCAACAGACACAAACACGACATTAGGGTTGAGATACTTGAATTCTCCAAGAAACAGACTGGGATCTATTCAGGGCCTGCAGTGCAGAGACCACAAATGCCCAGAGGATGGTGTTGAAAGAAGCACATTCTTGTGAAGGAAGCGTCAGCACAGGGTGCGTGTCTGAGACTCAGTAGCGTAGGTCTGCTATGCAAGAAATGAGATCTTCGATTTGGTGGTTTAAGAGCTATTTTGGAAAGGCCATTTGTTCCACGTTTTATGAGATGTGAGCAACCGACACAGCAAATACATTGTCCCTTTAGGGCTACTTTTACTCCAAAGTGTATGTCCCTAGTCAGGGACTTTGGGAGTCAACGCTCTACATACAAAGTCGGAAGGTCAGATCTCAGTAAGAACAAAAACTTTTCATCTTCGCTCTATTCAACCATTAACCTTAATTTTACTCCATGTAAAGAGCAATCCCATGTTCCATGCCAATCACATAAAATGTGGCAGCTCTGTAGCAAGGCGATGCTCAAATTTAAAGGAAAGTGGAGGGTTTTTATTTTTAACAAATAGAGGTGATGGGCCTTCCTGGTTTCCTCTTTCTTTGAATGATAATTTTGTTTTGCTCTTACAAATAAAAAAACCCTCCTTGAATTTTTTTTCATAACGCTGCAAGTTTATCAGCCACATAATCACTGAGCAGGCAGATTAGGGTCCCTCTGAGTGGTTGGAATTTATTTATGCAAGTGTTCCCCTTCATCTCGCATGGGTAGTTTTTCATCACTGGGCTGTTGCAAGATGGCTTTGAGCTACGAAGACCTCTGTCTTTTTGTAGTGAGGAAGATGAAGGGGTTGAAGGCCAGGCTCAGCTGACTTTTCTCTGCGTCTTTGCCTTCGTCTGCTGCACTGTGAGCCACGTCTCTGTGGAGCGACGTGCTCAGAGCAACCCGGCCTGCCTGCGAGCTGGCATTGCGACCCTCTCTTCTCATCACTGTGCTTAGAGGCTGGTTTGATGCAATGTCTGCTACAGTCGCCTCTTCCGCATCCAGGGGGTGTTCTGAGATACGACAGGCAGTGCCACATCCCAGGTGCTATTTCCAGCTTTACATGTTCCTAAAAAGCTGGTGACAGAAGCCTGGGGACCTTAGTGTGAGGCTTTCCTGGTTCTACCATGTGTTGCAATGAACACTGCTCGCCATTCATTAAATGCCTCATTTCCCTATATGCTCTGCGGTTATAACAACAATGGCTACCTCATAAAGATTTGGGGAAACTAAATATGTAGCCAGTGCCCACTCATGCTCAATAAATGTTTTATTGTTAATTTCAGGGAGATGTCTCTTAGATCGTGGTGCAGCGGTCCAGAAAAGAATAAGCCACAGAGAACAAATGATGTACCTTCTTTACCCATCTCCAAATTGGCTAGAACTTACTGCTTGATTCAGGGTGTAGAGTCAAGAGGGGCTCCCCCAGCAGGTATTCTCAGTGGAGCCAGAAGAGTCACCTGGAAGGTGGGCAGGGGAAAATTGGCTGGTGACTGTCCACGTAGAACACCAGCTGCCTCCGTGAGGTTGGGGGCTTCCTCCAGGAGACAGATCCTGACCTATGTCCCAGTTCCCACACTGTGGGGTGCAACAGTGAGAAGAGAGTCCCTAGAGCCATACTTGACGATATAGACACCAGTATACATTGGCCATCACATTAAGATCCAAATGGATCATAATTTCAAAATTTCATATCGAGACCCTTGTTACTATTTTACAGATCGGAGATCTGAAGCACAGCCAGGTTGGGAAGCTTTCCAGAAGCTACCCTGAAAATGACAGGCCGGGAAAGTCGGGCCCTGCCCCCACAGCCAGACCCTCCACGTCGTATTCCTCAGTATGAAAGCCCGCTGCCGATGACGTGTAAGTAGCAAAAACTCTTGAAGTTTGAATGTTATATCTGCCTTCCCAACTCTGAGACTCTTCATCAGCCCATTCTTCGAACACCACACTGAGAAGGGGCCTTGGTATCTCACCTGGCCCTGCTGACAACACAACTCTCCTGGGAACCTCTCCGTGGGGCATGGCCTCAAGCTGTGGCCTCTAATATTAAGAGGCAGGTTCCAAAATTGAAGAAGCTATTCCACGGTATCTACTGAAATGCCAGTTTTTTAAAAAAAGTTTAAAAGTTTATGCGGAATTCAAGTGCACAACGCTATGATGCATCATCTAGGTATTGTATATCCCAAAATCAGATTTTCAATTTTCAAAGTAAAATAGGAAATCCAAGAGCCCCTATCTGTCCCCTCCAAAAGAAAACATACAGTGTAGTGGGACTGTCAAAGCTAAACAAAGCCGGCCACCATTTACCGTAGTAAGGACAGAGTTTTAATCAGTAGTATGTTACTGCCAGAAGAAAGAGGGGTTGGTGTGAAATGAACACAACTTCTATTTGCACAGGAGTGACTGGGAATTTTAAAGATGAAGGAAAAGGTTTGGAGGAGAGAAGGGGCTCAGTAAAGTCAGGGAAGCGGAGAAATGACAAAGGGCTAGCCAGTGAGAATTAATTAGGGCAATTAATTAGTGTCTGCTAGCTGACAATGATTGAAGTTAAAGAGTCTATGTTCCCACAGAGATCAGGAGACAGGGACCGTATGCTTCCTAGTTTCATTTCAAAAGAACATCCTTCAGGTCCTTAAGAAGGACACTCCTAAATTGAAAGGAATACATATACGTCCCAAAGAGAAAGAGAGCAAGCATTCCAGGATGCAGTCCCATTTTAGGAAGCGCTCTAAGAAAGGCGGAGCAAAGCCGACCGCCAGTTGTCGGCCGGCCCAAACAGTAAATTATTTTGGCAGCCTTGGGTCATGCTAGGGGTTGAGCAGGTAGAAACTATGATAGTGTCTGTTTAAGTCTTTTAACGTAGAGGAGAAGACTGAGAAAATTACTGGTACCCAGAGTCTGTAGTTTTTCTTGGGCCAAGATCGAGATCTAGTTTAAAAGAAGGCTCAAGGGAACCTGGCTAAGGTAGGGGGTAACCTGTCAGTATCGAAGACAGCATTGCTTGCTGAGATTCCTGTGGACTCCCCACAGACCCTACGTCATCCAGGCCATCTCGAAAAGGGACAGACATGAAGGTCTTATAATTCCTGAGTTGAAAACGTATTACACAGCTACAGTAATTAAAGCAGTGCGGTACTAGCATAAAGACAGCCTTATAGACCAATGGAATAGAAGAGATTGCTCAGGAATAAACTCTTGCATTTATGGCCAGATGATTTCTGACAAGGGTTCCAAGACCACTCAAAGGGTAGGGCAACCTTTTCAGCAAATGGTGTGGGGGAAACTGGAGATCCACTTGGAAAGGGTACATTTTGACTCAAACCTTATCCCATATGCAAAAAGCAACTCCAGATGGATCAGATACCTAAATATAAGGCCTAATGCTCTAAAACTTCTTGAATAGAAAATAGGGGATGGCTTTATGACATTGGAGGGGGAAAGGAGAAATGGGGACTTGTTTAATGGGCACAGAGTTTTATTTTAACAAGATGTAAAGAACTTTAGATATGGCCCTAGCTCGTGTGGCTCAGTGGATTGAGCAACAAACTGGGAACCAAAAGGTTGCTGGTTTGATTCCCAGTCAGGGCATATGCCTGGGTTGTGGGCCAGGTCCCCAGCTAGGGGTATGAGAGAGGTCACCAATCAGTATTTCTCACATCCATGTTTCTCCCCCTCTCTTTCTCCCTCCCTTCTCTTCTCTCTAAAATAAATAAATTAAATATTTTTTAAAAAAGAATTTTAGATATCGGTTGCACACAATGTAAATGTACTTACTATTACTAAACTGTATACTTAAAAATAGTTAGATGGTTGCCCTGGCTGGTGTGGCTCGGTGGATTGAGCATTGGCCTGCAAAGCTAAAGGTCGCCAGTTCAATTCCCAGTCAGGGCGCATGCCTGGGTTGCAGGCCAGGTCCCCAGTTGAGGGTGCATGAGAGGCAACTGATAGATGTATCTTTCACACATTGATGTTTCTCTCCTTCTCTTTCTCCCTCCCTTCTCCCCTCTCTACACATAAATAAATAAAATTTTTAAAGAATAGTAAGATGATAAAACTTATATTGCAGGTAGTTTACCACAATTAAAAACTTTTAAAATTTAATTTTAATAAGATAATATTGCCACTCATACACATTATACATATATATCTTTTTATATGTGAATACGTCAAGTTAGACTCTCCCAAATAACATTAATAGCTCCAGCATTTTCATATTTCACTCAAACTTTAAATCAAATGGAAAACTGAAATTAAAATTATCTTATTTTCATAGAAGACAAAATGGAACTTATTATTTTAAATATTTCATTTACTTATTAGTTGACTATGTATCCTTGTTACAGTCGTTTCTAGTCTTCCTGGGGCCTTCTTGCCCTCCACTTGAATGGGTCCCTCTAGGAGTAACACTGAGATGTGCTTAGGGAGTCCAAAGATTCAAATTTCAGCCCATCACAGGTGTCTGTTCTTTGTTGTCCTCCCCCAACCCCACAAATTTGTGTTATCTCTATGATGGCATTTTGTATTCTTCCCGTCTGTGTGCTAACCATTGGCTCTTTTAAAATTGAGAATATTAAATGGGAGCAGAACCAACGAGTAAGATGGACAATTAAGAAGTGATAATGGGGAAAAGAGAGGCAGAACTGAAGCCGAGTGTTATTTTTATTAATCCAAGGAAGAATATCTAAGGACAGCCTGAGTTTTCAGGAGGTCAGTTTCTCAAGTGAGATACCAACTGCGTGAATTACGAGAACACTGCATTAGTTCTCTAGGCCATAACAAAATGCCACAGATTGGGTGACTTAGAAAACAAACGCTTATTTTCACACAGTTCTGGAGCCTAGAAGTCCAAGATCAAGGTATTGGCAGGTTCGGTTACTTCTGAGCCCTTTTGCAGATGGCCACATTCTCACTGTGTCCTTGTATGGCCTTTCCCATCTGTGTTATCATCCCTGATGTCACTTGAAGTGACCAAATTTTCTCTTATAAAGGTACCAGTCAGACTGGTTAGGGACCACCCTAATGGCCTCATTTTAACTTTTTCCCCCTTCATCACCTCTTTAAATGTCCCCTCTCCAAATACATTCACATTCTGAGGTGTGGGGGTTTAAGGCTTCAACATATGAATTTCGGGAGACACATTTTAGCACATAATGAGCACGCATTCTGATTTCAGGGCTGCAGAAATAATGGGATTACTACCCAGAGGTAAAGGGGTTCATAGGTAGCGAGACAAGAAGAGTGCCCTGCTCGTAAAACAGGAGTGGACACTGGGGCAAGAGATCAGTCTGAACGTGTAGGCAGCACTCCCACCACCTTAAGTGGGAGGTGTAAATGGAAAATTTCTACTATGAAAAAGGGACAATCATATTTTGGGGGGGGCACTACTAATTTAAAGAAGGAAAGACTGAAAATGAGGAAATTAATGCAATAACCCATTTATTTTTAAGTTGGGATTTTTAAGGTAAAAGTCACCCATCTCCAGTTGATAGTTCAGTGTCTTTCAACAAATACATCCAGTTATGCAAGCATGACCATAATTTAAGATTCAGAACATTTTCCATCCCCCCCAAATTTTCATTGCGCCTCTCTGTAGTTTATCCCTATATATATCTCATATTTTCTATGCTATTGTAAAATGTATTTTAACTTTTATATTCAGTTATTACTGGTATAGGTAAAGACAGTTGAGTTTGATCCATTCGTTTTTGAAAACTAAAAAAAAAAGTAAGGGGCAACTTTATGGCATTTGAGGATTATTACATGTGAGAATTGGATAAGTGAAGAACAAAGACAAATTTTCTCCTTTACTTCAGACAGTAGCCGAGTAGAGATTTAAGTCAGCAATGGAAATCAGACCAGATGTGCAGTAGCGAGGAATGTGTGTTTTATTCTGTTTCAGTCCACAGGATGTACTGGCATGCAGCCGGAATTTAAATGGTCATTGAAGGTTTCCTGGAGGAAGCAATTTATGACTGACTACCTAAAGAATAAGTAGCAGAAGCCGTGTAAATTAGAGGTAGGGAAGACAGAAGACAGACTTGTATTTTGCTAGGTCCATCGAATGTACAGAAGTCAAAGGATTTGAGACATCACACTGAAGGTAGCAATTTCAGTACACCCGAAGAAAGCTGGAAATATATGCCTGGGCTAGATTTTTGGAGGATTTTCTTCTATGTTAATGTGTTTGGATTTTATAGATTTTAGGGTTTTTTAAAGAATGTTTCATCATGGCCTCTTTACTAGCAACACAGCTGGTGTAACTAAAATGAGAATTTGGGAGTCGTGTATTAAGCTTGAAGAGGACAAAATACGGTGTTTAAAGCCAGACTCTGTATAGGCGAAGGAAGACTATGGGGCGGGGAAAATAAGAGGCAAACTAAACAATCAGAATGGCCACAGAGAAATTTAATATTTTCAAGATACACCCTAGAAAGAAGCACTTCGGCGGCAAAAACAGGTTACTTTCTTGCCTTAAACTCACCTTCTCAAATTTCAGGGGTCCCTGCTAAGCGGTTTGGGGAAATCAAGGACCCCTGGACTCACAGCGCCATCTAACATCAACAACAACGGGAGGTTAATGACAAGTGAAATAAAAAGTTCAGGGGAAAGGTGGGATCCAGGGACCAGAAATGCCTGTGTTCATTTTCAGCAGGATTTTTAAAACATTTATTTCGAAAGTGAAACCATGCATAGTTGCTGCGGCGCGGAAGGAGGTGATTCTTAATTATTCCCAGTAAAGATGCAGGAAAGCCTGGCCCGCTTCACTTTACAGCTTGTGCTCGTCACTTTGGGGCTAAAAGTTGGTGTGTCTGCAGTTGGAGGCATGGATCTCATTCACAAACAGGGGTGCGCACGCGCGTGTCACCGTGGACACGAACGGCTCACAGCTGATCCTACAGCTACTTCAGCTGAGTCTGCACTGCCCCGCGTGTTCCTCCCTGCGGCACTGGGGGCGTCTGTTTACAAACACCCCGTTTCCCTCTGCAGTCGCGCCCACAATCTCGAGGGTAATTTCTTAGGCTAGAGCCCTGATAGGTCATTGTTTCAAATGTCTTGCAGTCCGACGGGGGGGGCCGGCGCGATGGTGCGACTCTGCTCCGCTGAGCCGCGCCCCCTGGGACCCCGCGGGTCCCACCGCGCCGCGCCGACAGCGGTCAGAGCGGCCGGTTTAGCACAGCAGCTCGCGGGGAAAGCGCCGCCGCGCCCGGCTCGCTCGCAATGCACGCCGGGAAGGTCACGTGGCGCCGGGACCATGGCAGCCTCCGGGGCGGGACCTGTGCAAGTCCCGCCGGAGTGGGCGGGGCGAGGTGCACTGTCCTTTCGTTCCCCTTCGAGTTTCCGGTTCCGCCCGTCTTTAAGGCGCCCTCCGGGAATTTCCTGTCGGTCGTTTGGGCCACGAAGAGTTGAAGAAATGAGTGTTCTTGTCACAAAAAATTTTCCTTTCTAGGCTTCGTATCATTGTTTTAGTTCTGGCTTTTTAACTTTGTATTACCCTAGGTTTTTCCGTTGTTGTTTTTTTGTCCAGAAAAATGTACTGAGGCGTTTCCACAACCCTCTTCCCATTTTTATAGTTAAGCAAACATTGCCTAAAACCGTAAATTCAGTACCTTTGTTTAAAAATATTAATCCTTTTCCGTTTGTTTATTGCATTCACCTGGAAAGTTATAAATATATTTTAAAATTTTTATTTACTGGTTTTAGAGAGGGAGGGTGAGAAGGAGAAACATGGGTTTGCATGTACCCTGACCAGAGATTGAACCCGCAACCTTAGCGCATGGGGTGGGTGCTCCAACCAACTGCGCTACCCTGCCAGGACAGTCTAAATATTTTTTAATATTGAATTTGAGTGTCTTTTCTATTGAATACTACTTTAATCACTTTTATATTGTCTTTAAGATTCTCTATTGATTCCCTAATTTAAAAATTTTTTTCCCAACAAGACATCTTTAATATGAGGGACTTTTAAGGGTTTTAAAGTAAAACTCGCCACCATTTACATATCTACATATCTACATTTACATATTTACATATCTATATTTACATATGTAAAATCTACATAACCACATTATATAATACTTTATTATTTTTTAATTGTGCGGGTTTGACAAAGCTTTACAACCTAAAAAACAGCTGTTGGCCTCACTTTTCTGTGGATGCTGACGTATCTTACTCCTTTCACCTAGTTTCCACCTTAGAAGTGACCAGTCCGTCCCCCTTTACCAATTTTTTCCCCTGGATTGGCATTGCCTTGCATTTACCTATGTTAATTCTTCCAGTTCTGGCTTTTCATAAAAAAAATAAAAAATCCCCAAACTGTAACTGAAAGCCTGGGATTTTTTTCCCTGTAAAGGGCAAGATATCTAGTAGTTTAAGCTTGGGGTGCTTTCTGGTCTCTGTGACAGTTGTCCATCTCTGCAGTCACATCATGGAGGCAGCTGTCAACCACATGTAAATGAAAGGGCATGGCTGTATTCCATCAAAGCTTTCTTTACAAACGTATGATTTGAACAAAGAAAATAGTTTCTGACCCTGCAGCAGAATTAGCTCCTTGCTCATGGTGAACAGCACTGTAGTTTATACCTCAAAAATCATGTGTATTTCTAGTTCGATAATGATATTGATTTTACCTCCGTTTTATGCTTTATGATAGAATGTTTAAGCAGTACTGCAGGACGTAAGGGAGAGGGAGGGAGACCCAACATAAAGACACGATGGTCTGCCACACTGATTAGTCGATTCTCTCATTCCATACCTTGCATACTTCTTTACCTGGGTACCATTCTTTTCTTTTTTGAAACGGGAAGATATGCCAATGGTAATGTTAAAGAAAAAAGTTTAATGACACTGGTTTAAGATGGTAAAGCAGACTTTATTCAGGACCGTTTGTAATTGGTATGGGAACCAGTGCAATGGGATTTTACAGTAAGGGAGAGAGATTAGGCTCAATGCCAAATACAGCAAGGGCAAGTGAGCATATATACCCAAGGAGCAGGGGTGAGCATCAGTATGTAAAACAAAAATTGCCCTGACTGGTATGGCTCAGTGATTTGGGCGTCATTCTGCAGACCAAAAGTCACCGGTTCAATCCCTGGTCAGGGGGCATCCCTGGGTTGCCAGCCAGGTCCCCGGTTGCGGGTGTGTGAGAGGCAACCGATTGAAAACATCTCCCTCTCTCTCCTTCTCTTCCCCTCTCTCAAAACAAACAAACAAACAAATCCTTAAAAAATTACTAAGAGGCAACGTCAGGAGTAAGAGAGGCTCTGGCTCACCTGACCTAACAGGGTTCTTGCTGAAAACAGGCGGGGCTAGTCAGAGACGACCAGAGGGAAGGTGGAGGACGAGCAACCTGATTGGATGTCGAGGATGATTAATTACCTGGGGCGGGAGGGTCTGATTAAAGTGACTTAGCAGGTTTCTTGCTAAAACTGGATTTTCTAAGGAAGTGCCCAGATGGGACTCGGGGAAGTTTCAGGAACCTGACTAAAGTTTGGTCGAGCAAATATTTTTTTGTCAGTAAAAGAAAAAGAAAAATGGAAAAGAACAAGTATTATAATTTTTTTAGTTAAAGAAACTCCACCTTATACCAGTGATTCCAGAAATTAATCATTGCAGGGCACTACCACTATTAAGATCTTGGTGTTCTTTTTTTCACATATATTTATAAAATACTTTAATGTATTTCACTACATTTTTTGTTGTCTGTGTTTAAATATATTATTCATAACCTATAAGGGTAATATTAATTTAATCTATTACTTATTCAAGGTTTATTTTTGTGCCAGGCATTGTTCTGAAATTAAAACTCAGAAAGTAAATGGGGAGTCTGTTCTATAAATTTAACCTTTGTATAGATGAGAAAGAAAGGTAAAATGTATTTAAATTTTTAAAGCAGTAGTGAGTGGTGGGGTGGGCATCAAAGCCACTCTTTCTCCTGCCTGCAGAGACATGTTATCTGCTCTGTTGGATGATCATCATCAGACGTTCCTGCCAATTTATGGCCTGAGAGATAAATCCCACCCCAAGCTATTTTTATAAGAAAAATTTGATTGGAAAAGCCATGCCCGTTCGTTAAATTGTCTATGGCTTCCTTAATGCTGCAATTGCAATACTCAGTAATATTAAGAGAGAAACTAGCCCCGGCTGGTGTGGCTTAGTGGGCTGAGTACCGGCCGGCGAACAGAAGGGTTGCTGGTTCGATTCCCCAGTCAGGACACATGTCTGGGTTGAGGGCCAGGTCCCCAGAGTCGGGGTGGGGGGGTGCATGTGAGAGGCAACCAATCGATGTATCTCTTGCATATCCATGTTTCTCTCCCTCTCTCCCTTCCATCCCCTCTCTCTAAAAATAAATAAATAAAATCTTTTTAAAAAGAGACAGAAGAGAAATGCCTCCAGCTCCCTTCTGTACAACCTTCCAGTACTTTCTGCTTCCCATTGGCTCCCCTTTTCAGTCCTCTGGCCATGAGTTTGACCATGTATTGGGTGAAGTGGTCAGAGGACAGAAAGAGAGAAAAATAAGAATAATGATGATTGGCCCTGCTGTCTTCGAACTGCAGCTCCTTCCAGGGGAGGAGCGCATTTCTCTACCCTTAGTTTGGGTTCGGGTGACCTCCCTTAGCTGCCACTGTCACCGTGACAACAGGGTGACCTCATGATTTGGGAAGGAGAGATTGGAGAAAGGGGAGTGAGAAGGGGAGGGAAATTCTGCAGCCTCTGAGTGTTACGGCTTCCTTTTCCGTCCTCAGACCAGAATGAGGGGGCTTCTTCCCACAGTGCCCACTCCACGGAAACCTGTGTATATCCTAAACCTCTTTCTATTTGACCTTTCAGTGGTGACCACTCTCACAGTCTTGGCGTGTTTCTTTTCTAAACATGCACTTTGCTTATAAAATAATTAAGCGTATTTTTTTAGTGTATTTATGGGTGATGTGTGTGTGTATAGGTGTGTTTGTGTTTCTGTGAACACACGCGAGACCATAATAATAGTATAAACAATGATTATGCACAGAACGCTGATGGCACAGTCTGTGCCGGGACTCTACTTTGGGGGTTTTTTATCACAAAAACTTTACACAATGTACTGTTATTCTACCCATTAAATGGCTGAGGCCACTAAGTATATACTTCTTGAAATGACTGGTGCAGCTCTGTACAGGCCTTCACAGATATAGCCAAACCCTGAAACCTATGTTTTTAAATGTAGAGGCTACCCGCTTCGTCACGTTGATGGATAAACTCCTTCCATTGGTTCAGTTTTTTTCAGACTTGCGGATATTTGTTGGAGTCTGCAAAGCTGCTCTTCTGTCTGACTTTCTCTTCCTTGTGGAATGACTTGGAGGTCCCGCGAGCTATGGGAGAGGGACGGGCTTCCCGCCTGCCGCTTGTTTTTGGTTTGGGAGCTTTGTCCTGGTGCAGTGCATGATTCTCAAACACGACGCAGAGATGATCAGGACTGAGACACAGAGTCTTTTGCTTTCGCATTTCTAAAGCAAAGTTTATTAATAAGGGTATTTTGACCACATAGATGAAAACACAACATGTTTCTACGGTCTCTCTACCCATTCATTTCTTTTTTTCTATTACAGTTCACATTCAGTATCGGACAGAGGATCATCGCAGCCGCAGGACCTGCTCATGGGGAAGAACCGGCCTTTCTAATATTGACTCGGTATGAGTCTTTCACATGGATTCTGAAAATCGCGTGAACCTGGGGTCAGTCCAAGGCATACTCTGTTTTAGTCTCAAGTTAAAACAAAGCAAAACACCCTCAACTTCCGAACTTCACAAATATCAGCGATGCAGGCAGCCAACAGGAAAGTACAGTTGGAGAGACAGAGTGTTTAATGTCTGCTTCGCGTTGAATCCCATAGCAAGGAGGCCTTGCTAAGCTCTAAAGAATTAATCCCAAATGGAGTGAACTATAGGCTCCACACATATCAATCGTTGACTTTTTTTTCCCTGACCTGGTATTTTTCTACCTAGAGTGATAAAAAAGAAAAAAAAAAGCCACACATAGGATAGTATCCTTTCTTTGTTCATCATAAAAAACAGTTATTGCTGAACACACACATAGGCTTCTGAACTTATGACGGGGTTTTGTCCCTATTAAACCATGTATCTTCCTCTCACAGGGGTCCCCAAGCTCCAGGCTGCGGACCAGTATGGATCCAGGCCTGTTAGGAACCAGGGCCACACAGCAGGAGGTGAACTTGACTGTCAAGCATTTGAATCATCCTGAAACCATCCCCCTCGCTCCAGTCTGTGGGAAAATTATCTTCCATGAAAACGGTTCCTGGTGTCAAAAAGGCTGGAGATGCTAAGAGAGCTCAGAGAGGAGCTCACATGGAAAGAAGGCAGACGTCTACGAGCCAGGGAGAGGACCCACACCGGCAAGCAGCTCTGCAGGCACCTCGATCTTGGACTCACCAGCCTCCCAAAATGTGAGAAAAAAAAATCTGTTGTTTAAGTCACCCAGTCTACGTACCATATTTTGCCATGTATAACGCCCACTTTCTTGCCCAAATTTGTGAGGGAAAAATAAGGATGCATGTGATACGTGCGTCGTACTCATTCTATATCTATATAAATGTTTTTAATGCTTTTATTTATGCTTATGAGTTAAAAGCGTAATGCTAGAAAGCAATACTGATACCCGTATGCAAAATAACACCCTGGAAGACGAAAATCGGTCTTTAAAAAAAAAAGTCTAAATATAAATAAATAAATAAACAATTGAATTAAAAACCTCAAACGAAAGATTGTTTTCCTGAAAGTTTGGGCCAAAAACGTGGGTGTGCACTCAACACGGCAAAATGTGGTATTCTATGATACTAGCCCGCATCTGCTAAGAACATATGTCTAGTAGGATGAGGCGAAGAAAACAAAAAGAAAAACAGAGAAGTCACAGTGCTACAGCTCAGCCTCAGCAGAAAAAGTTGAAGCCTGGGGAAACAGCGGCCATCACATAAAAGCTGCGAAATCATCGTAGGCCGCATTCATGAGCTCTGCGTTTATTAACTATTCGTCAGCTTTATTGGGGGTATCAGTCTTAGGCATGCTGGCCATATAACTGTCAAGCCTTGCGCCTCCAAAGGCGCTGAAACAAAGCCGGGGCTTTCAGGGCAGATTCTGGGCAAGCAGAGGGGAGTTGGCAGCAAAACCAAGGCGTCCTGCCCATCCGAAGGGGCCTCGGGTTTTCCCGTGACAACCTTCTCAACCCCTTCAGCCTCCCAGGGGAGCTCTGAGTTAGACCACGATGGTACTTTCAAATTCATACTCTAGCCGCCTCTTTGTATCCTTGGCGTGTTTGTTTCTACAGGTGCTGGGGCTGTAGTAATTTAACTTGAATTTTTATGTTCTTCTATGGAATGAATGGTCAAGCATTAAATACAGGAGTCTATTCCCTCAAGGACCATCATTGCTAACTATTTATTTTGCAAAAGAAAAAAAAAGGTATTTTTTAAATTAAGTCACTCTAGATGAACATTTTAACTAAAACTGATTTTTCAGGTAAACATAGTACATAAAATTTGGCCAAATGGGGAAGAAAAATTACCACCTAAAACCTGCATGTAATATTTTAGCAAATGTGTTTTTTAAGGATTTAAATTGTTTCCACTTTATTGAGATATAATCGACATATAGCATTATGTAAGTTTCAGGTGTACATTGTGTAGATTTAATGCACTTACATATTTCAAAATGATTACCACCTTAGCTTTAGCTAATACCCAATCATGTCACATAATTACCATTTCTTTCTGTGGTGGGAGCGTTTAAGATCTACTCACTGAGCAACTTGCAAGTATATAATACAGTATCATTATCTGTAATCACCGTGCTGTATATCAGATCCCCAAAACATATTTATCTTATAAGTAGAAGTTTGTACCCTTTGATTATCTGCCTGTTTCTATAGCCCTGTAACTACCCACTAGTCCCTTGTAACTGTCACTTTATTCTCTGTGTCTGAATTCAGCTTCTTTTAGATTCCATGTACAAGTGAGAGCATACAGCTCTTTTTCATCCTTATCTGTCTGACTGATTTCACTTAACATGATACTGTCAGTTTTTGCAAATGGCAGGGTTTCCTTCTTTCTCATGGCTCAACGGTATTTTATTGTACGTGTATAGATCACGTCTTCTTTATCCATTCATCTGTAGATACACATAATAGAATTACAATAACACTGATGACTCCTAGTATTTCTCAAGAATGTTCTGTATCACGGGTACAGATTTTAAATGTCTTCCATCATTTAATTAATACTCATGGCCAATGTGTGCATTGTATAATATGTGAAGTGTTCAGAGAAGTAAGGAGAAATTTCTTGCAAAGTTACAGAAGCAAGAAGTGCTAAGTTCATGACGCTGAGCCTGTATTTCCTCTGCAGAGACACATATACCCGTCACTACCACTGTGCTGGGATCCACACGCCCGGAGGCTCTGGAACCCCCAGGTGTTGAGGACGCCTTTTGCACTTCTCAACATTTCAGTCTCTTAAAAGTTTTCATAGCATTTCACTGTATCTGTGCACCACGGTGGTTTTCCAGTTTACTATTTTTCTTGATATTTCAATATTTAGTTTTTGTTTGCCATTCGTTATTGTTTGCTGTGAGAAACAATGCCGGAGTACGCATCCCTAGACACAGAGCTAAACGCATGTTTACATTTTGTTCGAGAGATTCGCAGGGTCAGGAGGTGTTCCTCTCAAACACAGTTAGATTCCGCCTGACTGCTGTCCACATCTCCATGTGGTAAGGCGGCCTGACTATCTTTACTCGTTTTTCCTGATACATTCGTATCCATTTCATAGTTGCAAATATATCACCTCATCTATAACATTTGAATGGCTTAGCCATTTTTCTTTTGTTAGCTATTTCACTACTCTCTGTGTTTCTTGCCTGAACACCGCTCACTTCTCTGCAGCACTGGGCCAGCCCTTCAGCTCACCCTCAGGGTGCGCTTAACGAGGACACAGCAGAGGCTGAGGAGCGGAGCTGCTGTGGGGGACGCGCTGTGGCTTTGTCTGGTGGACTGCTGCTTTCAGACGGTTGTCCAGGTGCTACGTGGGCATGTCTTCAGGAGCAAGGTATGAAAGAATACCTCGCCACAGATATGTACAGAGGCAATGAACTTGTTGTTTACCTGCGTGAGAAAACCCCAGGATAAGCAAGTCAGGGCCCTCAGTGAGCTTCAGAATGTCCTCATGCACCAGCACCCACCTGATGTGCTTTCCTGCATCCTCTGTGGGTAGCTTTTCTCTCCTGCCTCCCATTCCGGAGGATGCCTGGAAGGAAATTGGGATTCCCATCCCACTTACCCGCCCCCGATGCTCAAAGAAAGCAGCGGCGCACCTTAGCCACGACTGGCAGGTTATGAGAGCCGCCATGAGCGGCGTTGAGCCTCTACCATGAGCTCAGTGAATATTAGCAATGATTTTAATTATATCTCACATGCATTTTCTGTTTTCATCCTCAAAAAAAACCCCCCAAGGACATGCTTCTCTCCAAAGTGAGAGGTAAACTGAGGCTGAACGGGGCCACCTTTGTTGCTGAAGACCCTGCCCCAAGTGGCAGGACAGAAATGTCAGGTGGCACCAGCAGAGAGCATCCAACTTGCTAGGAAGCAGGAAGTATCATTATCATCTCAGAGCACTGGGTGCGGTTACTGGTCCTTTAAGCTCTTTTCTTTTCGCTGTCTTCCCTTCTGTTTTGTCCCCTGTGTGATCCCCCCTTTTTACAGCAGGGCTTTCCACAAGCACACACTGAGGTGTTGTGCTGATTCAAACACTGGCCCCGGCCCGGAGGGTCATGCCCTGTCTGGACCGGCATTAAACCATGGGAAGAAGGTTCTTGGGTAGGCGTTAAATTGGAGGGGAACCCTCCAGAGGGTGCCTGGCAGGAGGCCAGAGCTTCCTCTAAGGGAAGATAGGAGAGCTGGGCTTCTCAAGATGTCAGCAGAGACAGTGTTGTCCCCCACAAGCTCGAATGGAGAAAATGAGCCACTATTGCACATCCACATCCCGTTCCACTGAGAGGAGGATGTGCTAGGTCGGTGAGGATGGGCCACGGCCCTCCGGGCGCCTCCTCGGCCCACTTGGAAGAGGTAAACACAAGCCACGGTGAGAACCTCTGCAGGTCGGTGTGGGGTCCCGGTCAGTGCCAGAAGGCCGGGAGGACGTACCTGCAGCCGCCTGGTGCCCGATCTCGCTGTGGCCATAGGTGGCACAGGGCGGCTCTCGCAAGCTCATGTCCAAGTCAGTTTTTTGTGGGGGGTGTTCAAAAATGAATCCTAAGTTTCATTGTGACATAATTGAAATACGTTGTGTAAGTTAAAGGTGCACAAGGTGTTGGTTTGAGGCATGTATACAGGGTCTGGCACAAATAACACCCCTTTTTATTACCAACTCCTAAGCATGTAACCCTGTAGCCTAACACTATCACACTCAAGCACACCATGGGACATTGTAGGTGAGATGTTCAAATTAAAACTATGTTATTACACCCATATTATTACCCTACCAACCACACTCGAGCAGGCGTCCCTTCTGCTGGACCCTGTGTGTTACGGTATGACAAGCGCCATAGGTAGCTAACCCTCCGCTCCATCACCTAATCCTCATTTCTTTTCTGGTGGTGGGAACATTTGAAATCTAATTTCTACGCAATTTTGAAGCGTATAACATGGTCGTGTTAACTGGAATCATCGTGCTGTGAATTACACACTCAGGAAGCGCCCGCCTTCTTACCGCGTGTCCATACCTTTTGACGGACATCTCCTCAATTCCCTGCCCCCAGCTCCCGGTAACCACCCTTCTCCTCTCTGCTTCTACAAGTTTGGTTTGTTGTTTAGGCTCCACACACTAGTGATATCATACAGTGCGTGTCATTCTCTGTCTGACTTATCTCTGAACAGACACCTCCTCTGAGGGACCGTGTGCACCAAGAGGAGAGAATTCCTATAGCCCTGCGGAAGAGCCTGGAACATGCAGACACTGCGCATGTATAAAAGTGCGGGGGATTCTTCCTTTTTGAGCACAGCTTTATCACCATTTTCCATAACACCTGCAACAGTTTGTATATCAGGTATGTATTACCGAATGGCTTGATATAGAACAATTTTTTTTAAGGTGGCCAGAGCTGGTGTGGTAGCACAGACTGAATAATGAGTCAGTTCGAGCTTTATGATCGCCTTGATCACAAAGTGAGGGGCCCACGAATAGTTGGTTGGCATCGGAAATATTACTAGAATAACCATCTAGTTCACTTTTTCACACAAGGATTCTACAGTTCATAAAGGGTATTCTAAGTATTTCAGGAGGAAGCTCCTTAGAATTTTCCATCTTCTAAAAATCAATTTCCCAATAATTTTCTGATTAATTTCTCCTGCAGACCTTGAGGGAAGGATTCCTGTACACCAGGCGTTAGGCTTTTGATTAATAGTGTTAAGGCAAAAGAGTAATTTAAGTAAAACCCACAAAAGAAGACAGACAAAACACCTTGCAATTGTGTTACAAATAGGGATGTCAGAGTTAGAATTTTAATTGCTTTCCTTTGAATGGAAATGGATGGGACTTATATGTCACAGGTCAAAGAATCATTATTTAAGATGCTCTTTAGTGAAAGAAAATTGCCCAATTGCGTATAACATAATACTCATAACCCTTAATTTGTTCTTTTTTAAAAGATTTTTATTTACTTATTTATTTTTAGAGAGAGGGAGGGAGAAAGAGAGGGAGGGCAACATCAATGTGTGGTTGCCTCTCACACATCCCCAACTGAGGACCTGGCCCGCAACCCAGGCATGTGCCCTGACTGGGAATTGAACCAGTGACCCTTGAGTTCGCAGGCCAGTGCGCGATCCACTGAACCACACCAGCCAGGGCCTTAGTTTGTTCTTATTCAAAGAGCCCTTTGCCAATTGTACAGAAATATCTCCTGTATAGTAAAAATGAAACAAATTAGTTAGGTTCCCATGAGCATCTTCACAGTCTGCATCCAATTCTTCAGAGTCAGGTTTAGTCTCGGGTTCGTTGATGTTCATAATGTTTCATGTTGTATCTCTCCATGTGTCATTACTGGAGATGATGAAGCGGCATTTCCTAGTAAAAACACGCCTTCTTCCCCCACCCCCAGCCCAGACTTCCCTCCAACGTGCTGCCACCAGTTCTGCAAAACTTTATGCTGGTACTCTCGCCAGAAAACGCTGAAGAGAGGTTTTAAGACTAAGTTTATGTGCGTATATGCAATGATAATGTGCTTCCAGAAATGCCATTTATTATAAAAAGATCTTTTCTCCCTAGGATGGAAAATGCATGAAAATGTGCATACTGAAAGTGATGAAATTCAAAATCGAGGTCTGAAATGGTTTATAAAAGGAGCACTAACAACGGAGCCTGGCGCATTCTCTGCACATGCAGAGCGAACTCGGATCCAGCCAGGAGAAACTCCCCACCGGAATCAAACGAGGCCACCGCCGATGTGAGCACAGAAGTGGGCACCCGGTGGTTTACCCGCAGAGCGGGGTTTGCGAAGGAGCTGGCTCAGCCGGGAGGCAGGACCGCCCTTCCTGTCTGCTGATCCCCAGGGGGCATCTTCAGGTCCAAACCCCGCTCATATTTCCCCAAATCAGGGGTTCTAGGGAAGGGAACGAGACTCGAGGTGGACGACGTGAGAGGCTGAAATTGCTCTACTTGCTTTCGACCTTCAGTAAAAGGAGGGTCTTCCCTGTCGCTCCGTGCGCACTGCGCGCGAGGGAGCTCGCCGAGGAGGGACCTAGGCGAGCGTCCGGTGAGCTCTGAGGTTCGGCCCAGAGGGTTTCAGACGCCCAGGCCTTATCCCGAAGCGGCAGAAAGGGCTTGTGCGCAGCTGCGAAGGGCCGAGCCGGGCCCGCGACAGGTGCGGCCGGCAGGGGGCGTCCAGGTGCCGCGGCCTGGCGGTGGGCAGGTCTTTCGACCCCGCCTCGCCCGCCATGCGCGCCTTCAGGCCTCTGGGCCCTTTGATTTCCCCCATTGTCCCACGCAGGGGATTTTCCTGCCCCGCTGTCATACGCCGTTTGGCGGGATGCACCGTTAGCAAAGCTAATATCAGTCGTTTCTTAATGTTTTATATCCAGGAGGCTCACTAGTATGTAGCCCAGCATGGCGTGCCTCTGTTTGATCGTTAACCTTCTCAGCTTCCTCGTTTCCTCTTCCTCCCTCCCTTCCAGCGCCCCCCTCTTTCTGGGCCTGTCACCTGGAACAAAGACTCCCCCAGCCAGGCTCCTCTGGGCGCCCCCGTCCATGCACGCCTGGATATGGCCCACGAAGATGTGGACAGGCACTACCAGCTTGTAACGGCTCAAGCTGCACCCCTAGGGTGACCCTGTGACCCCCTAAAGTGCCTTCCTGAGAAAACTCAGCCTAAACAAGGTACTGGGGGCGCTAGCTCCTGAAGGTAGGGCCCTGACCACCCGCCCCACCCGCCGGGGGTCGGCAGGAGCCTGACTGTGATGCGCACAGGTGCACAGACCCAGATGGGTGACACGTGGACCGCGCTCTTGACCTCTTTGTAACTTTTCACTCCATGACCACCGAGTCCTCACAAACCTCCCTCCCTAACTGGCTCATTCACCCCTTAAAAGGCTCAGTCACCTCCGAGCAAATCCAAGTGGAGTTCAGTTGCTGCCGGACTCTTCCCTGTTGCAATAGTATATTCCTCATTAAAATCTGCTCTGATCACTTTAACTGGTGCCGGGCTTTCTCTCTGACAGTGCTCTAGCTCCACGCGTGGACCAGAACCACCAGGACCCTCAGACATGGCAACTGGATGTGTCACCTGCGTTGAGACCTTTGTCCCATCCCTGTTCTTCCTGCTCCTTTCGGTGTCTTGCGGTGAGTCCAGCTCCCGATCCAATGCCCTGGACAAACGTCCATGGCAGCATGGCAAGGACAGATTTCTACATTGACATTTCTGAGTCCCAGACGTCCTGCAAAATGTATTTGCTAGAACGGAAGTTCCTCTTGGTGCCCCTCACTGCTGGGCTGGACAAAAATTGTCTTCCTGGCTCTTTTATTTTAAAATTGAGATATAATTGACATCTAACATTATATTAGCATTGGGGTAAACACGGTTGCATATATATTTTCAGTGCAAAATGATTATAAATAACACATCGAGTTCACATCCATCACCAAAAAGAGTTACAGTTTTTTTCTTGTGATGAGAACTTTTAAGATGTGCCCTCTTGACAACTCGCAGGTATGAAATAAGGTATTGGCAGTTCTGGGCACCGTGCTGCACTTTATAGCCCCAGCAGTTAAACTGCAAGTTTGTTCCTTTGACCGCCTTCCCCCATTTCACCCTCCTCACCTCCTGCCTCTAGCAACTACCAGTCCGTCCTCTGTATTATGCGTGTGTGTTTTAATTCCATGGATAAGTGAGATCATCCAATATTTGTCGTTCTCCGATTTATTTCACTTAGAATGCTTTAGAGTCCATTTGCTTCATGTCACAAATGGCAGGGTTTCCTTTTTTTGACAATAATGCTCATATACAAGGAGGGACCCCCCCAAAAAAAAACCCCCAGAATTTATTTAGTAAAAATTGTGTATTTATTCTTACATGTTTAAACTTCAGTCCCCTTCAAAGTGCTCTCCATCTGATGCAATACACCTGTCGAGACCTTTTTTCCCCACGGCTCCAAATGGCTTTTGAACTCGATTTTGATGCCTTTTAGTGTTTCTGCCGTTTTTGGTTTCACCTCTTCCACATCGGCAAAACGTTTCCCTTTGAGGACTTTTTTCATCCAGCAAACAAAACAAAGTCACTCACTGCAAGACCAGGTGAATAGGGAGGGTGGGGCGTGAGGGTCATGCCGTTATTGGTCAAAAACTGCTGAACACTCAGTGAGGCGTTGGCACGTGTGCACGTCAATCACCCATCATGAAATGGGCAAATGCACTGAAAGAGTCTTCAAAAAAATTCACTGAAGCCGAACGCAGCCTCTCACACCAACGCCAGCTGGTGCACTGATACAGACGGGTTCCTAGAACACTCACCTAGCGGGGGATGTCTCTACTACAAGGGGCCAGCCCTAAAAGATAATTCCAGCTTTTGGGGGTACCCTCTCGTATTCCTTAAGGTACTGGTGAAAGGCATGCCCTATGGACACTCCCAGGGTGTGGAATGGAACTTAAATGACAAATCCACTTTAATAGTCCAGTCTTCCTAAGCTTTGGAAATTTTTCTTGTACCTGGAAACAAGAGGCAGTAGGCATTTCCATGTCACACTTACTGGATAATCATTGGATGCATTTTCTGAGCCAACCACCCCCATAAACGTTCAGAGCCTTTTCTATTGGCCAAACTTCAGATATAAATTCAGAGCCTCTGCCTGGGGAGCCCTAATTAATAAATTTCATTTAAACCAAATTTACGTTTCTTGGAGCACCCTGCCATTTGTTACTATCACACATACGCCACATTTTTCCGCTTGCATAAGTTACAAAACTCACATAGTTTTTTCAAAGCGGAGCACACTTCCTCACGGCTCACTCTTTGTCCCTCACCTTTAGGGTTGTGCAGGGATTTGAGTCTGGTCAAAGTGGCACCTGCCACAGGAGAGGCCATTACCATTCTCACTGTTGTGTGTCTCCTCTTGCACGTTTTTCCAGTCTGTGACAAGTCCTGAGTTATTCTAGTTTTCCCCGATATCGCTTATAACTCTGCAATGAACCATCCCAGGTTTTATTGCCTCTGGCTTGGAGCCATTGGGATCTAACAAGACTCTTTCTCCTGAAGCTCTTCAAGCTGAATCTGGGGTCTTGGATATAATCAAAGGGACCATCTCAAGTGACCATAAAGAGCATGCCCACGGCTGCAGCTGTGGGCCGCTCAGAAACTTCTCAGCACGTCTGTGCTGTCACCACACACACTGAAACTAGACACCAGGAAGCCCATGGGGCTGCCCCAGCAGGCCTCACTCCTGCATCAAGCGATGCTGTGGCCCGGGACTTCAGAGTTGTCCTGATTGGCAGGACTCCGGAAGCAGAAATTGGGCTTTAAGTTTTAATGATTGATTTTCTCTTATTTTCAGAGAAACTATCCCTCATTAATCTTCTGATGGCTGACACCAGACAGCACACCTTCTACTACCAAGTCTCAACAGATGATACACCTGGTCCTTCGTGAACATAAGGTAAGTAAACAGAAGTGTGTTTGCGTTATTGAGAAGAAACAGAGGAAAGAAGAATGACTCTTCTTCAACCAGAGAGGGTGTGACAAAGTGGTGTTTTTTTTTTTAATTTCCACCCGAAGATATGTTTATTGATTTGGGGAGGGAGAGAGAGAAACATTGCTGTGAGAGAGAGACATCGATCTGCTGCCTCCCGTAAGCCCCCCACCTAGAGAATGACCCCACAGCCTAGCCATGTGCCCTGTTCAGGAATTGAACCTGCAGCCTTTTGGTGGAAGGGACAACACTCCATCTAAGAGCCCCCTGGCCAGGGCCTGACAAAGCTGCCTTTTAAATTTTGTGTAATTATAACATTTTGGAAGTGAACATGGTTAATATAATCATATAAACTTTACATGTACAACTTTATGATAGAATACTCTACTGTTTGCTCCCCACCCAAAGTCCGGACTCCTTCCATCATCTTGTATTTGACCCCCTTTGCCCTCTTCATCCACCTCCCACGCACCACCCTCTCGTCCATATGTTGGAGGTTTTTCTTTGTGTGTTCGTTTTGTTTGTAGCTTTTAGTTTCCTATTTCACAGATGGCAGAACCTACACACTGTGCCACCTGACCCATTTGATTGAAAAAATCCTCCACTTGGTGGCTGCATTGTGAGCAGCATCACATGAGACCCAAATACCCTGGCATATTTTTGCCCAGGCAGTGAGAACTGTCCACAAACCTTTTCTCAAATTCTATGAAGAATTCTCAACCATGTTTCTTTCACGTCCCTGACTCTTGATACAAAATATTGGCCGGAGACACAAATCAACAGGTACTTATGTATCTGGTCATTCGTCACCAGGGCAAAGTGAATGATGAGGTGAACTGCCCCCCAACTCTGCCCCTGGTGACAGCTTCCCTGTCCTACTGTCCTGCTGCAGCTGTCCACTTCCCAGATGTTCGTTGATATCAGATTAAATGACATGTAACCAAGGCCACGGCCTTCCTGCCACCATCAGCAGGGCACAGGTAGCTCCCCGTGATCCCGTGGCTCGAGGCTGAGAGAGGGGTCCGTTGCAGTGCAGGAGGGCCACTGGGCCACTGTTTTTTGTAACAGACTTGTGCTTGCAGGGTCCTGTCAGGTTCAGCCCTGTATGGACCACTTTCAAGGGATGCTGGGTCCTTTTTGTGACTCCGTGGCCTCTGTGACTCCGTGGGTGACATCACACCCTGGTCATAATGGACAGCTCGGGTTGCCTGGTAACCTGGTGGCCTATGGTTCAGCACTTCTTAGAAACCAAGGACAGCCTTTGGGGCAAATCACAGTCCATTTTGAGGGGCAATGACAGTACCTTCCCTGGAGTTTTGCTCTTTTTAGCTACGACTGCTTTGGGAGTCAGAGGGGATAGAACCCACTGGTGAGGCCCAGATGGACCTAAGCCAGAGCCCTGAAGCCCTGCCTCCCCTCAGGTCCCTGTGGATAGGACCCCGTGGATATTGGACCCCTGCTGATACAAATTCCTGCGCAACCCTCCAACCCAGTGAACCATGAGTGTCAGCTTTGCCAGAGTGGGTCCAGTCTCCGCCCTTTTCTCAGCGTTAAGGACATCTTGGAGGGGCTGCAGCTCTGTGGTCCGTCCTCCATATACTTTCTCCGTCATGACACAAAGGACAGAGGATGGAGGCTATTAGATGCTTGTTTTCAGGGTGGAAATGATTTTGGAGGGTGACTGAAGGCTAGTGGTTGTTCCACGGATGCTGCATTTTCAGAGAGGAAGCATGTTTGCCAATATTGGCTCAAAGTAAGGCCAAGCATTATTACTCAAAGGGCAGAAGCTATTTCTGTGCGATATCAAGACCTTGGCTGAAAACACAGAGCATCTACCCCTGTGATTCACCTCCAGGTGTTACCAAGGCTCCAAACAGAATCTCTGTCCCTGGTGACGCTTGCAGGACCGCCAGGTCTGCAGCAACACAGGGCCCAGGGCCCAGAGCTGCGTGCACAGCAGGCTGCCCTGTCACAGAGCCCCCTGTGTCTCCGGGTCCAGCGGAGACAGAGCAACTCCTAGCTCCCTCCGCCCCGGGGCTGGGGCCACGGCGCAGCTGAGGAATGCGCTGTTCCCAGCACCCAGAGCCCCTGGGCGTGGGGCCTCTTTATCTGTGTTGTAGGAGAGGCCACATTCCACAGGGTGGTATTTCACTTGCCACAGTTCCTGTCCTGCTCAGGACCACTGGATTATAAATATTTCCCTGAGGGGGAAGCCCCCTGAACACTTTCACATTTATTCCGGGGCCTCTGACATGGCCTGTCAGCAAGGCTAGAGCAGCACTGTTCTCACTGACTGAGTCCAGGCAACGTCACGTCCTCCTGGTCAGGGAACAGCGGGAGGGGTGTCCTGTGCTTGGAAAAGGCCATCAGGGCCCCCGCAGCCTAGATGGAGACACAGGGCAGGAGAGGGGACATGCCCTGAGGTGGGACAGTCAGGGGACGTGCTGGCCTTGCCGGCTGAGTCAAAACAACTCTGATTGACATTTGGATCCACATGAAAGGAATGGCATTTGCCAGAGCAGTAGGGACATGCGGGTCCCTGGGGGCTGTGTGAACACAGGTTACTCAGCCTGCGTCACCACAGGGCTGCGGCAGCAGCAGTTAGTCACCTGTGTTAAAGTTGGCCTGAATTTACTGTCATTGTCTAAGTTGCTTCCTCTTCTTCCCTTTCTTCCCCTCCTCTCCTCCTCCTCCTCCTTCCTTTCTTTCTGCACAAGCCACATTAGAGGTGGAAGTTTGGCGCGGTGGCAGTCAGTGCTCCCACACGTTCTAAATTCTTCATCATAGAGGCAGAACCCCTGCCACCCATCCAGGCGTGCGCACAGCTTCTGACTCCCTCGTTTCCTCGGTGTGGACACTTCTCATGGCTCCCATTTAGACTTTACCACCACGTAGCCCTCACTCCCCAGTAAACCAGTGTGGGGAATCTCCCCGCTGCTACTTCAGTTTCTGTTATGAATTCTGCAACTAAGGGACAATGACGGGATGGGTCCAATGACACTTGGACCCACCTCCAAAGGGTCCTGAGCTGACACTCCATCGCTTGCCTGCCCCCAAAAGCTCCTCGTGTTAGTGCAGGGTCACGGCGACACTTTGGGTTCCCAGTGCAAGTTCAATTCAGAGCCAGCGTCCTGTAGTCTGTGAACTTTCTGTTTCTTTGCTTTCTCTCGAATGCGCAGGTACGCTGGTAAAGGTTATCATTTTCTGGGGGCTGAAGTAAGGCCTGAAACAGGGTTGACAGTATAAATGTTTATTTGTCTGTTGGTGTTTCATCAAGGGGATCTTATCTTCATTTCACCCAAGAATTCCAGAAATGTATACTGACTTATGGCAGTCGTTGGTTAAGAACAAGCTGTCTTCATGATTCCAGGTGCACCACTTATGCTTTACCCAGATATTTCTGCTCACACAGATCATGTGAGAATGTGGGGGCCTTGCTGTCTTCACTGCTGGGATCCCCGAGATTAATTAGCCGACACCACAGCTCAGCACCAGTCAGACTCCTTTGATGGTAGGTTGCTTGGCTGTCTTTTAGGGTGATCAGATCTACCGAGTGTTTCGTGATGGGACAAGGCCCATTGGGCCCTGCTGCCCTGTGACCTAAGTTATCCCTTCACAATTGTTAAAACTGAATTACTGGGGAAACATTGGTTACAAAAAGATACAGGTTTTTGGTGCAGAATTTTACAACAGTCATCTGCTCATTTAATTGTGTGTTTGCTGACTCAAGTCAAGTCTTTGTTTTCACCGTTTATCACACCTATGCCCTCCCCGCTGCACCCTCCACCTTTGTCAATCACCAAACTATCTTCTGTGTCTATGACTTTTCTTTCTTTTTTTCTTTCTTTTTTTTTGCTCAGTCTCATTCCCCTCCTCCCCCCGCCATCCACCCAGCCCTTCCCCGCAGCTGTGAACCTGCTCTCTGCCTACCACATTAGAGTTTAGGGTTGAGAGGCTTCCGTTCCCAGTGCCAGGTCTGGCCTTGAGAGAACAGTGAACCCGGAGCCCTTCAAATATTTTATGTTTCTTCTCTCAAATGTCTTTTTCAATGTACTGGTGGAAGGTATGCCGTGTGGACACTCCCAGATTGCAAAATAGGACTTAAATGACAAATGCACGCCAACATTCCAGCCTTGAGTCATCCCTCACATCTTGAATTCCTACCTTCACATCAAAGGAAGTCACAGGAGCTTTTCATGTCACACCCCCTGGGCCCCCACTGCATGCATCTCTGAGCCGCCCGCCCCCATGAGCAATCAGAGCCTCTTCTGGTGGCCGAGCCTCAGATTTAAAGGCCGGACCCCGGCCTGAGGGGCCCGAGCTAATGAACTTCAGGTGAACCAAATTTATGGTTCTTTTGAACATTGGTGTCCACCGTCAACTACTAGCCGACATAGTGCATATTTTCCTTCTTGTATGTCTTTCAAAACTGACATAGTTCTTCTGGCGGAGCA